>VZSF01002517.1:75446-138280 GCA_013398295.1 Chionis minor | reverse complement strand
CGGGGCGGAGGCAGGGCGTCGCCTTGGCCGGGAGCGGGCGGCCCGGCCCGGTCCTGGCCGCCGGGAGCCGCCGCCGGCGCGTTGGGCTGCGCCGGGAGGCTCTTGCGGGCGGTTTCCCCCAGGTGTTGCCAGCGTGGACTTTGATGGTGGTTTTGGACGCCTCTGTCGTTCAGGAGGAGGAATCTGGAGGACGCGGCGTTGGTGGGACGGGGGCCTGATCCTGCGGGCACCCCCGGAGGAAGGGGCAGCCCTCGCCAGGAGTTTCTCCTCGAGGGACGACGCGGCGTGCCGGTGGGGTCACGTTTGCAACATGCTCTTCGCACTGAAACCACCCCCACCGTGCTGGTATGTCAGGCGGGTTCCTTGTGGCATCTCCCCTTGCTTAGGACTCGCTAGGAGGAGCGGGGTCGCCTGGCGCCGGTCTGTGTCCCCTCGCAGGCGACACGATGCGTGGTGGCCAGTGACCCACGGGGTGAGCGGTGGCCGTGGGCAGGACTGGTCTTCAGCATCGCCAGCAGGTGCTGTGGAGGCAAGGGAGAAGATGTGGGCTTTGAGGTGGGGTTTCTCAGGACAGGCGGTGGTGACGCCTTACTCCTCCCGTCACCCCGCAGGGGGGTCGCCAGCAACAAAGTCCTCAAAAGTGAGCGAGGCAGAGGTGCCGCCCCAGCTGGGCACCCCTGGGCTTGCCCCAGGAGAGGTGGCGCTACGTGAAGCGATGCGAGGGGTGGAAAGCGGGAAGGGAAACGGCATGGCTGCTTCTTCGTAAGCTGTGTTCCCGCGGCGCGGAAGACACGAGACCGCCGCGTTTGCTGGCCGAGGTGGTGCAAGGCTTCCCTGTCTGCCCCTGCTCTGCCGTGGGTGCCTTTTCCAAGCTCCAGCGCAAGCCTGTGCAGGGGAGGTTACCTTGGTCTGTAAAGGTAAAAGGAGGTTACTTTTTGCGTTGTGAAATACGGCTTTAGTAGCGTAAGATCAGCCATCGCAGAAATTGTAAAACGTTGAGAAACATCTCATGCTTTCTCATAGTTCAGGCGGTAGGCGTCCAAATTAGGTTTCTAAATATAGTAATTAAAAAAAAAAACCAAAAACAGGATTTAGGACTATAGTCTTAACAAAGTGGCATTTTTAACCCTTAAGTACATACAAATGCGTTTTCTTCTGAACAGTATGTTCTGCTGCGAAAATACTGCATTTGGTTTATTTTATATATATTTGGTTTATATGTGTCACACAAGGGGTTGGGCAGAGCCTTGCCAGGCTCGTGTCTCTGGGGACAGAGTGATTCTGTGGGCAGGGTCCTGGAGGGGAGAGCTGGTGGCGCTGCCAGGCCACGCGGGGCACGACTGCCTTGCCTGGCTGCTGCCAGCCCTGCTCCTCAGGTGCAAAGGTGGCAGCTCCATAAAGAAGTAGGAGCTGGCACATTAGGAGCGATGAAATTCAAGAAAACAAATACTGGGGGAGAGCTGTGAGACAGAGTGACTTTTAAAGCTGACACAGTTCTCTATCGCAGTTCTGGGCAGCATTCGTGCAGCTGGAGAATCTGGTCATTAACTCTTCATTTTGTTCTCTTACTCCTCGGCTGATTTCTGCCGATCATCAGTGAAGTAGTTGTGATTTTAAAACGTGGGACTGTATTTTCCTGCTCATTCCTATGTGAGATGTGGAAAAATGTTTTCTGTTGCATTCCTAGTTCTGATTCCCAGTTTTATGATCGGTTTCTGTATACGGAGTTTAAAGAAGAGGATGGGGTTGTGTGCTGCTTTTTGCTGTGCTCTTCTCTGGTTGATCTCAGGCAGATCCTGGCCATCTCCTTTCCTTCTGACTTTCATTTGCATTAATCCAGAGGGACTTTTGCCTCGGTAAGGGCATCGCAAAGCAAACCGATGTACCTCATTCACACCTTATGATCTGCAGCTCCATATGTTCATAGTTGAAGCTTGTGACGGATGCTACAATAAAGCGCAACCCTGTCAGACTGAGATACTGATCCACTGTTTTACCTGCTGCTGCTCATCAGTTCTTGCTGGCAGGATCCCCAGGCTGGGCAGCAGCCAGTGACAACAGAAGGAGGGGCTTTCTTGCTTGTAAAGATTTGTGCATCCCTGTTTGTCATCTGGAGCAGGCTGTCTTTGGCTGGCACCTGTGGAGGACAGTAATACACTTTATAAACAAGGCTAGAGCCACAGTTTTAGCATAAGTGGTTTCATGTTTTAACGTGTTCCTGAAGGTGGGCGTTAATAGGTAGGCTGTGACTTCACGATTGACTTAGTGGGGTGACACTTCTGTGCTGTATATGGGAAAATAGCAGTTTCTGCTCTAATCTAGTCAAAACAGCGCCATGACATTGTGATAAACTAACAGGCTGCTTCGTTTGGACCCAGTGCCATGCTTTAAAGCCGTGTAACCTTGGTGTGGGACTGGGCTGGTCTCTCTGACACCCTTTGGTGGTACGTCTTGTATTTTGCCAGCTGTGGGGAAAATGGTCTTCTCCAGGGTATAGATTTGCAGTGAATACATATAGGGGGTGGGCTGATAATTGCAACAACTGCAGGCTTTGCTGAAAGATCTGTGAAACCAGTATCTTTCCATGTTACACAGGGCAGGGAAGCAGCTACAGGTCGACGGTACAAACTTCATGTCCGTTTGTTATGTTTTGTTTCTGTTCGCTCACCAGCTTTGAACATTATTTTGTATTTGGGTCTAGGTTCTTAGAGAGTTTCAGATCTCCTCCGTGACCATGAGCTTTTCCTTCCTCTGAACCAAGGCATTTCTCTATGGTTGAGTTCTCTGTGTGGTTGAGTTCCTTCAATTTTGGCTAAACTTCCTTCAGACAGAGCTTCTGAGAAGCTCTGCATCTTCTTCATGCCCTTCCTTCCACAACCTCCCTCTGAGGCCTCACTTGCTGAGGGAACTCCGTAGGTCCCTTCCTACTTACCCGCAAAACAGGCTTTCATAAACATTAGGCATCTCACTCTTGTTTGTGTGAGGACACCTTAAGATAATGACTCTCCCTTGTCCATGGTCTGGTAGAGTCTCCCGAGAAACATCTCCTTGCTTGTGTTTTGAGACACTGGGAGGGCAAAAACCACCAGGCATTGAAAAAGCAGAATTAATACGGTGTATGTATTTTCTCCAGAATAATAGTATGTATGGCTGCCTGGACAAGCAGCAAAGTTCAACGAGAGCAGAACCAGTAAAAAGTTCTCCGCACCCTCCTCCCCTCTTGCCTTCAGGCTGCTCTCCAAGCTGCATGCAATTCTGGTAAATAAACCGCTGTACTGGAAGGAGGAGGGAGGATTTCGGGACAGAGTGACTGGGTACAGTTTTACTTTCATGAAATCAGACAGCTACCAAGCACACGATGTTCTTTACTTTTAACAAGACATTTTTCCTGGTTGAAAACTAACCTTACGGCTGCTGAGGGCTGAACCTACTGGCATTGCTGGTATTGGTATTTTCACTTACAGGTTCCTTGCTGTACTTCATCTATGCTCGCTACATCAACTATCCTTTTACTGAAAAGCCTTTTAAAATAAACTAGAAGTCATGCCTGCTTCTGAGAAGTGAGTGTGTTGTTTCCCCAGTCGGTTACAAACTGGTTTAGAAGCCTGCAAAAGTTTTATCAGTTGTGGCCATAGAGGGGGAAAAAAACCAAGCCCTTGAAATTCCGGCAGTGTACCCTGAGACAGATAACCAGGAGACTTTCATTTACATGCTAATCCTGCACAGCAGTTGTTTTCGGTTCCTGCATTCAGCCCGTTCCAATCTGTAGCTCTTATCTCTTATTGGCAGTAAGCGACTTGAGAGGAAGAGGATGCCCTGTGAGGAATGAGGGCTTCATTTCTGCTCTTCGTTGCCCGTGTTGTTTTGGGGTATTTTTATATTTCAGTGATTTTTCTGAGGTAGCTGGATCTTGGGAATTGTGCTTGTCTTAAAAAAAAAAAATAGCTTTTTAAAACTTCCTTTTCCTGTGGTTACAAGGAGACTTTATAAAAAACGGTACTTCAGCGTAGCTGCTGTGTGGGGTTTGCAGCAAACTGGATCTTAAGGAGAGGCAGAAATATAAAACTGGTGGATTGGACCGCTTTGAGAGCCCCTGCCTGGGGCTGCTCTGCACGGGGGCCTCCGATTCCTGCAGTGATGGAGGCGATGCTGTGCCCTGAGTCAGTGATTCATCCCTCTGCCATTTGTGTGCCATTGCTCTGTTGAAACCTGCAGAATGTACATAAGCTTAATATCATGTACCCTCCTGAGTAATATCCCACTTTGTTAGGGAGAGGAAAGGCAGATGTAGGATGTTCTGGGTTTCTGTTTCTCTCCATTATTAGATGAGGAATGTAAATATTTAACACGATTAGGTGTAGTTCAGAGGTCTGGATGCCTAAATGCTGTTTGGTTTACCTCTGCTGGTATGTCAGTTGGGTCATCTGCCTTGAGTTTGAATATCTTTGTTACAAAGAGTAATGTTTATTGTTTCCGTGATTCTGACAGCACTGTGATTATCTGACTATTCTCCCTGTGCACTGGGACGATGAAGGTCCGGGTCTCAGCAGAAGCTGCGAGAGGGAGAAGGGAAAACAGGAGAACTTTTAAGCTTAGGCAAAAGATGGGACGCTCCAGATGCTGGCATATTACCCGTTCTGTATCCTTGCTGAAATCCTCCTTAACTGGACTTGCTGTGGAAGGAGGTTGGCATCCTGCATACAGTAGAGGAAGAGCCACTTGCCCAAGCAGTGGCCCCTCTGTATGCCCGGGATTAGGTGCTGTATATAAATTATTGCTGCCTGCCATTCGGTCTGATTTCTTAAGTGCTGTATCATCCTTTTACCTTTGGCAAAGTCAAATACTGTGGGTGAATGGGCAAACAGACGTCTGCACGGCCAGCACTACAGATTCATCTAACTTTGTGATAATACGTAACTTTGACATCTTCAGGAGTGCCAAGTTTTATTTATTGGCTCCCTTTGCAGAGTCCTGGTCATCAAGCTGTGTGTGCTGTACTGGGGACAGGTGGGAGAACTTGCTGAAAGCAGATGCATTTTTGGTAAGTAGCATACTGAGCTGCTCTTGTGGTACCGAGGAAAAAACTAAAAGGCTCCCTGGCTGGAGGAGGGTTACAAGGAGTCATATTTGAACTTAAAATTTGGAAAGTGAGGAGCCTGTCTCTGTCACAGCAGAAATTACTCGCTGTGTTCAATTGGGCAAAGCTGCGCTAAGCAATTTTGAAAAGTATGACTTATTTTTAATCCGGTGACTGCTATAACAGAAAGTGTTTCCTTGCAGTGTAGCATTGAACTTTAAGGAAATTTTTTTCAAAGGTCTTATGGATGGAAACCATTTAAGTGGTAGCAGGAACTTACTTGCCTGCAATAGCTAGAGATGTGTTAACAACAAAACTCTTGCTCTTAGGACTGTCTTCATTGTATTCCAGAGATGCAGGCGAAACTCTTATTTTTGGGTAGCTCACATTTATCCATTTGTAATTATTTCTTACTGATGGTTTTAATACCTTAAAAAGTCTCATTTATCTAAATAAAACTGCAGTTATGCTATTAATGCTTTTCCCCCCTGTTTTTTATATTGTATAATAGTGAATAGCAGGCATCCTTTTACCATTGTTTTGTTTCTTTCAGGGGTTAGAAATGAACTTACCTTGGCAGGAAGTGCTTAGCCAGGCTGGCAAAGAGACTGCTTAGCCCTCTCATGCAAGGTGAGTTCAGCTATGTGGTACGAGGCCCTTAATATTTTTTCTCTCCTTGTATTGGCGCAGGTGTAGTAAATAATGTAATAGGTGAAACAACACCTGAACTTGTCTGCAGGGAGTTGCAATTCCAGGGAAGTGGCTGGGAATTAATTGTTTGCGGGACTCTTGTTAAAATAATACACAGTGTTTATAGTACTGAAGTCAAATGAGGTATTTAAAAGCATATGGACTATATGTCCACTGAAATTGAGCACAACTAGGAACCTGTGTTTTTCAGATTAATTAACGTGTCACTTACTGTAAAATCAGAGTTTAAAAAGAGAAGATATGTTAAGTTTTGTGATGGGGCTGCTTTAACTCCTGGTTGACAGTGTAATCGAGCAGATTGCAGCTCCCTGACCCCTGCCTGCAGCTCAGCACAGCAGCTTGTCACGTGGGGAACTGCATCTGCAGAGGCTTTGGCCTGAGCTTGGAAACATCTATGCAGTGGTTTCTGAGACACAACTGGCAACAGATTAGAGCTTGGACACTGAAGAGACTCCTGTCGGACAGTTTTGCCTTGTGCAGTTACTGAATGAAACATCGTGCTGGGAGTTAAATGAGCTGCTTCCCCCACCCCTCCGTCTCCAGAGGGTGTGAGGATTGTGAGGAAAGCTGGAGATGTTAAAATCCCTGTCAGAACTTAACACCCTGGAGATGAGTTAGGTGGAGAGGATTTAAGCAGCCCTTCACCATGCATGTGCAATCAACGGTTCTCAGAAAAACAAGAAAGCAGTCAGAAAACTGAGAGCGGCTTCATTTGTGATCATTTATGTGCCAACAATTATTAACTCAAGCAGAGCAGGCAAACTATGAAACTTACTGCAGTGACTTGGAAAGTACTGCGCTCTATAAATAATGAAATGAGCAACACTCAAGAATTTAAACTAGGGTCAATAACCTTGCTTTTAAGGTCAACTAGTAATCAATTTGGAAGAATTTAGTTGTCTTGTATGCCTTGCTGTCTAGAAGTTTTATAGCGCGCCCCTTCCTCTGCGTAGGACAGGCAGACAAACATTTGATTTAGCCCAAATGAAAAGGCAGAGGTAAGAAGGTGGGAACAGAGGTAAACCCTGCAGAGGAAGATGCTGACCTATGGAATTTCTCCCTGCCTGCTTTAGGAGATGTTTGTCCTCCCTCTACTTACATTCCCTCCTTCTTTCTGCGAGACACTAACTCATCTGCTCGTGTCCCCTAACAGAAAAGGAAATCACCAGTTGTAGCTCAAAAACATCTCAAAACAATGATAAAATACTAACTAAAGTTGGCTGCCATTAAACAGACCTCCTTTATATGGCTCCAAACTTAGATACAAAATCCAAATCTGAATAGTCATTAAATAAAGTGTCAGGGATGAAACTGATAAAATACGTTCAGCACGTTATCAACTGTGGTGCAGAGCACGTGGATGGTTGGGGAATCTGAGGTTTAAATCTACAGTATTTACAGTTCTGATGAAGCCTAAGGAGGACACGATATCTAATCTAAAACTTCTAATTGTCACCAGCAGTGTAGTGAGAAGGGATTAGACAGCGTACCTGCGTACCTGCCAGTGAAGCTTGTGTATTACCTTGGCTGGATAAAGACTGCAGCTTTCAGGTATCAGCAATGCTGGGTTGTAGATGCCATTAGTGATTCTTTGCCATGTTAGGTACTTGGAGCTACGTATTTGTCCAGAAGAGCAAGTGGACATTATTTTTATTCATGTTTTATTAATAGTAAATATTGAAATTAGATGTGCACAAGATATTACTATTAGAAAGCTTTGAATTATTCAGATGTCTGAATTGTTTTCAGACGTCTCCTTGGCTTCTGATCTGTAAGCATGTTCTGTAAGCGTTTTAAGTTTCATCAATGTATGCAGCTGATAGACATGGGTATAAAGCTCATGGGTTTTTTATAAACCTCCGTAGGGATAAAGGTGGTTTCTTGTGCAGAGAAGGGAATTCTTCCTTTTACTCGTTTAATAACAAGTTGTTACACTAAAAATCTCACCAACAACTTAGCTCTCCTGTGTGTTGGGTAAAACTACAAATGCTAGCAGCAGGGTTTATGTTACAGGCTTGTTAACTGTACTGCCTCCTCTAAAACACTCGCATGTGCTTCGGAATGTCATTACACACAAAAGAAACTTACTGAATTTTATTCAAGTGATGTACAGGCATTTCTCAGAGATGCTGAAATGTCCCGATATAAAGCTAAAGGTATGAAAACGCGTGTACGTACTTCGTGGCTTCAGAAGCCTGTCAGGTCTGACTTTCTGCCAGGAACACCACCACTTCCGAGTGCTGGCACTTCAGTCCTACAACTTGTTTTCTAAACAGTTAGTGATGTTTTTATGAACTAGCAGGAAGAGGAGAGAAGCTTGTCACTGTGAACCCGGTTCTCCTGAGTCAGCTGACAGACTGGGGAGATCCTGTCCTACCTGTTAAGCACCGTTTGCCTGCAAATGGGATTGATATCCTCTGCAAATATTTGCCTGTGATCAGGCTGCTAGATTGGAGCCCCTGTTTCCCCCAGTATATAAAGCAAATAAATAAGGCTTAACATCTTTGCCATGATGATGTTTTCAAAGGCTATTTACAAAAAAATCTTTAACTTTGGCTGACCTTAGTACAACGTCATCGGGTGAAGCTGTGGGGAACAGTTGGTTTCTGTGTAGCACAGTCTTTATTTTGGCTGGCAGTCTATTAACTCTGATAAGCGGGTAAGCTCATGCCAAGCAAAGTCGGGCATATCATGAGATTCTGCTTTGCCTTTATAGAGAAAGTAGCCTGAGAAACAGCTTTGTAGGTCAGTTAACAAAAAACCCCATATACCTGAATGGGGAGCCAGTCTTTTCGGAGGCCAGTCTTTTTTCAGTGGTGCCCAGTGATAGGGCAAGAGGTAGCGGGCACAAACTTGAATTTAGGAAGTTCCATCTGAAAACGAGGAGGAACTTCTTTACTTTGAGGGTGGCAGAGCACTGGAACAGACTGCCCAGAGCAGTGGTGGAGTCTCGCCTGGATGCCATCCTGTGCAACCTGCTGTAGGTGAACCTGCTCTGGCAGCGGGGTTGGGCTAGGTGATCTCCAGAGGTCCCTTCCAACCCCTAACATTCTGTGATGCTGTGAATTTGGGGCTGACCGATTCTGATTCTTGAGGAGTTTGACATAAGGATAAGGACCCTGTCAGGTGTTTCATTCCTCGTTCTCCCTTCTCCAGATCTACAGTTGTCCTGCTTTAGGAAGAATGGTGCCCTAGCTCTGTCAGACCTGCCTCGAACACAGCAGTCTGCTGCTGCTTTCCTTAACCTCTCAAAGCAACAACCCAAAAGCAGCTCCTGTTTCTCATGAATACCTGCTCGTGACTGCATGCTCAAGCCTCCTTGAGCAACAGCAGGATGACACTGAGAATTAGTGTCACTCATGCCCACAGCCACGACACGGGGCTCTTGTTTACGCGGCAGTTGTGTGGTGCTTCTCTGGGGTGTTTTGGGGTTTTATTTTTATCTTCTTTAGCAGCAGCAGTCACTGGAGTTAAACAGTATTTGTTTACAGATTCAGGAAGACAGCACTGCATTGTCAGTTTGGAAGAAACAGTTTGGTTTTGTTTTTTTTCCTAAGACCTTTACATTCCTAGATGGCTTACATCACATACTGGGAATTGCATTTAAAGGCAACTTGAATTCAGGTCAAGCTTTGCCTGCTTGTAGTAGATGGATGTTACTGATAAAAACATTTTACACACACTATGCAGAGATTTATTGAAGTTGCTTCTGCAAGTGTCTGTCGTGAGTTTAGCCTTTCCTTTAGCCCACTGATAATGGCCAACTATTTATTGTATTTATATGAAACACTGTTTTGACAGATTTCTTCAGAAGTAAAGAAGCACAAAAGGAGACGTTCTGTTCTTTGAAAATAACTGGAACCACTGGCAAGAAGCAGCAACACTGTGCATCAAACAAGGAAACCACTTCCAGGTTATCAAAACATGCTGTTGAACTGAATTTTGCAGCTGCATTTTCAAATGTACCATGGGATGCATCAAATCCAAGGACGCCTTTCCAGATTCGAATGCTATCCAGGATGAACGGATCAGGGAAGGTAATGAAGGATGCACTGGGGAGAAATCGTCACTGATAGCGGTGAAGGTGGATGAGAAAGGTCCATCAAGCACTATAGTGCTAGACTATGCACATCGTCTCTCCCGTGAGATTATTGATCAGGCGGTGAAACAGTGGGCAGTGACTGAAAGCAAATATAGCGACATCCCTTATATCGAAAGCGATGTACCCTGAGCCCCGACTGGCAAGGACTGTCTTCACAGTGGGTGGCCTGTCTGCCAAGCAGTTTGGATTTGGTACTAGTGGCAAATAAAGTAAAAATCAGCTGGGATTTGAGCATAATGCCACTGTATGAGTGTGTTTGCAAGGAGAGGCTGAAAAATTTGCCTTTTGATCTATATTGCTAAGAAACTAATTGGATTACAGTAGAATCTATTAATCAAGTGTCATTTGTTATCAGCCATATGTTGAGTATATTCTGTCTTTGTATGTGTTGAATGTGATCAGAAATCAGTGTTAAAAAAAGAGGATGAGAAAAAAGTGGCTGCCCTGCAACTGTACAAGCACTGCCACAGAGGCCCCAAAGATGCTTAAGAACAAAGCGTGGATTATTTTTATGTACTGCATAAAAAATCAGTGGCCTGTTTGTAGGTGAAAAGAAAAGAACTCTCAATGCTTGGTAAATTTGTCCGCATTTTGCTAAAGTGAAACTAAGGTCTACATGTAGCAAAGGTAACTGCTGTCATAAATTTTACTTGATTCTTTGATTTGACTAAATCTGTAAGCCACGTAATAATGAAGGTGATGAGACGCATTTTATAAAACCAAGTAGTATTCAGGGAATCAAATGGATGATGATACTATTCAACTTCCATTCTTAAGTGAACCAGTGAGAAACATTACAATATTGATAAACAGTGCATTACAACTAACAGATGCTCTAGATTCTGCAAATGCATGAAGGCTATTCTCTAAAATGCTGCAGTAAGGTAGTTTAATTACTTCTGATCACCGTGTTCAGCCAAAGCTGGTCAGTTTTTTGGGTTGTGTTCTTTTTTCCCTTTGATGTTCCGGTGCTGGCTTTTGGGGGTTTTGGTTTTTTTACTGTAACCTAGATAGGTGTGCAAAAACTACTGATACTAATTAGTGAAATGAACCTTCAGTGGTGTAACAATGTTTAGGACCCTGTATTTCATGGGAACCACAGCTGCATTACACTAAAATTTCACTCTACAGTTACACCATTGGGACCGTACGCCTTCCTCAGGTTCTGTAGGCTCATCGCTTACTCTTTGGCAAAACTGTACGGCGATGCAAACGTGAGCTACAGAAACCTAAAGCCTGAGCAGTGCACTGAATTAGTGAATAAGCCTTAGGCCCAAAGCTAAAGGGCTACATTCTTTACCAATTTTATCTAGCTTGCATCCACACGCTGCAGCCTGCTTCTCCAGGACTTGCAGCCTGACCCAACTGTGCTCATAACTAGCATTTGAGATACCAAGAAAGGGATGAATTAATCATAGTCATCTTAAAGCTACATTTTTGCTGGCATTTTATACAAAGGGAATGCCTTGTAGAAGCTTGGGGGTTTAGCACCTGCTTGTTCCTTTTTTGTTATGGCCAGTTTAAAAGACACAGGGTTTTTTTCTTAAAGTGCTTTCCATTTTATGTTTTTGTTTTATAGAAAAATGCTTTCCATACTGGCAAAAACTGTTACTATTTTTAAAAGGTACACGTAGTTCTAGGAACTGATAGGAAGCATGATTTTTCAAGCCATGGTAAGCAAGCAGAAAGAGGACCGTGCAAATCATTATTTTTAGCTTATTCTCTAACATAAGAGAGTCTATGAATTGAGCTGTTTTGCAAACTTTGTGACACAAACTTAGTTATTTGAAATTCACCTGTATGGAGAAGTGGTTGTATCAAGGGTAAATGGTGAAAAATACTTCTTTGTAACACAGCACAAGACTGCCATTAATTCACACTGACCAGAGCCTGCTAGTAAGACTGTTCTCAGGCTTTTGCCAAAAAAGGGAAAAAAATTCCGCTTATGTTGTAATGTCATCATCTTTGAAGTAATGTAGTCTTCTTTCAAGCCATACGTAAAGTGGGACTAAGGTATTATGGCCCATTGAAATTCTACTGCTAAGTGATGTTCCTTGGAGCTCTAAAGTATGTAAAATATTAAATCATACCCTACCTTCGCTCTTTCTAAAAAACCTCCATGCCATATATTAGGGTGAATTAAAAAGCAAAACCAAAACACTGATCAGATCAGTACCTATTAATTGGATAGTGTTTAACAACAGTATTAAAAAATATTCCTGTTCTTACTACAGCTAAAATAAAGCTTTATTACAAAAAAAGGCCAGCCTTTCTGTAACATTAGTCTTGGCTCAAGAATGTTAACACTCCCAAAGACAGTAATTAAAAAAAAAAAAAAAAAAAAAAGGGGGGGGGGAAAAAAAAAAAAGCACAAACTCTATAGACATTATTTGCCAAATAGGTGAATAGCAGATAGAAAACTGCACTGACTTTAAGAGTGCATTTAGATATATCCGTCTTGTACCTTGTACCTTGGTGTCTGCCATGGGGTGCTGCAGTGCACAGCAATGTCTCAAATCCCTTCTTTGGATGTAGCCTTAGCATCTGGCACTCTTCTGGAGATGCGCTTTTGAAAGCAGCTTCTCCGTTGGCAGGCTGCCACTGCACAGTCCAACAGCAGGCTGAATGATAAAATAACATAAAATAGCCTAAAGTTAAGTCGTAGCGTCTGTACTTAGAAACTCAGAATTTCCCCAAAGGAGAAAGTTACCTAGGTATAATTAAACGTGCACCACAGCGAGCTTCCTTTTGGAGCGCTTGCTGTGTGGGATGGCTGCGCTGCTTGCTCAGAGCGCCAGCCGTAATGCGATAGCGACCGAAGCGCCTGCTGCTTGCTGGGTCCAAACAGCCACTTACCTGCAACCGCAAAGCTTGTCTTCCCTCATTAATGCTTGACGGTAACAGCAGCTTCACTATGGCCTGAAGTGCAATTCCAGCTGGTTTACGATGCTTTCTATGACATCGGCACTTCAGGGAAAGCAGGTGGGAAATGGGAAGTATACAAGCTTACAAACAACAGGGAGAGAGCTTCTTGCCAGGAAAACAATCTCTTTTACAAGACACTGTCCTTAATAAATAATGCACTTACCCTTAATAAAAAAAAATAAAAACCTGTTCAATACTACAATCTGGTGTGCGATTGAAGGAGATCTTATTCCAGAGTTCTGCTGTATTTTTAATGGGCACAATAGTAATACATAATAATGAAAATAAAGACTTCTTTACCTATATAAAATTACATCTGTTTGTTTATCATTAGATTACTCTAAACCGTGCTATAGTCTTACAAAGCCACTTAAAGTGGCTTTCCAGCTAAGTTGCCACTGATTCTTTGACTTGATTTTGTGTAACAAAAGGCACTCCAGTATGGGACTGGCATACTCTGCAAAACCATTTACTTCTATTTAGGAGTTAAAAATACATTTGCTTTATATTTTCTCCAGGAAACAAAGTACAGTCTGAGTGAGTACTATGTGACTGACTTGATATTCTAATAATGGTTCAAAACACATTGACTGCAGCACAACTTTGTAAAAGTGACATTTCTGTAGTAAGACACATCAGTATTCCCAAATAAAACACACTACAATATATTTTTACAATATTTTTGTGGAAAATACTTTCTTGTGGACCAAATAAAATTAAACTTACCATCTGCTTGTGAGACTCTTATTGGATAAAAATGTACAGATTGAACTGGGTTTTGTTACCATGAGTTTGGGATAATTCCCATTCACATAGATTTTGGAAGCAACTGAACACGCAAGTCAAAGTTTATTGATTCAGAAGTATACTCTTGCTAAAATATTTTAAGTCCTTTTCAGTCAGAGAAGGTGTGATCCCCGCTCCCTGGGGATTGCTGTGTTTTTCATTAAATATAGTCACTGAAGATTGCTCCTTTTGTACAAAAATAATGGAATGAACCTATTTAAAAAAAATCTAAAATAGCCATTTTTTAAGAATTTCAAACATATAAAAATTTAAAAAATTAAAGAGTGAGGTTTACATTTCTTACAGACCAGCATGAGGTAGAAATTCAAGTCATTTTCAGTAGGTACCCTACAGATATTAATGAAATCTCTCAACTGCTTTTGAAAATTAACTCAGGGACTGTCTCGTAACAAATATGTACATGGTAACATTAACTGGCAGTGTAAATTTTAACAATTTTATCTTAAAGCTTCTAGTGACAAAGCAAGGTGCCATTTTTTCTTGATTTTGGTCACCTCTAATTCTTTGAAAGTCACTCTAGTACTTCACCTTGATGCCTGAATTTCCTGGACTTTGTTTCCAGGAAACAGCTTCTAGGAAGGAAGAAGCCTTAAGCCAGTCCAAAACCGTAACAAAAACTGCCCAATGTTGAAAACTCTGTAGTGGTTCTGCTATAGCTCTGACTTTCTGATTCGCCAGTGCTGATTACTGGCTATGTTATTTGCACAAAAGTTTTCTTCCTTTAATCTCAGTGGTTCATCTTCAGCAAAGCCAAAATTTGTATTTGTGACCTGCCTGTAACTGTAGAAACAAGTAGGAAGAGATACTGATACATGATTTGATTAACCATAAAAAAGCAGGGAGTCTCAGTGTTGAAGAAAGATTAGTAGCTGTGTGTTGCATATACAACAGCAAAATTAATTTTACCCCCCCCAAAAAGAGTATACTTTTATCAAGGGGCTTTGGTTATGTCATATAACTTCAAGTATTACTAGTATCAGAACTCAGCAACTTTTAATGCACACACGACTAGAGTTTTTTGATGTATATTTAAATCTTGATCCCAACAAATACATTTTTTAGCATATGTCGTGTTAAAAAATTATACAATCCACATAGCAGCAGATATTTCATCTTTTCCCCTATTCGTTATGTTCAGTATATACTGCTGTGTTCCCCCTACTTTTCAGAAATTTTCCACCCAGCAGACAGGGTGTTCATGGGCAAACAGGAACCCAGACTAGTTTGTACAGATAAAACTCCAGCCACTTGCAGTGTTAGGGCCAGGCTGACCTCTACCACTCAAATCATCAGATAATCACTAACATCAACAGGAAACACGCTGCTTAGCGTTCAGAGGAAGGTCTGAGACAGCTATTTCTTCACCACTGTAAGGCAAGGAAAAACTAGAAATTTTTGAAGTAATGAAAAACTAATGATGCCGTCCAAACTTAATGGCATTTTTGAAAAAAAATGGGTTTACAAGCAAACAGAAGCGTGCTTCAGGCTCTGGCAATATTCTGACATTTGAAACAATGTCTACATCATATAGCAAGACTGAATACGGCCCAATTGTTAAATCAATAGAACAATTTCTTGCTCTCAGACAAATAATGTGTCAGTCTGGCCTTTTATTTAAAAGGCTACTTAACACCATGGATTTAGCATTTCTTGCATTTTCCTTTCTAGCTCTGACTGTTCTAAAGCTTTAAGTACATTTTCTTCTCATTGTTTAAAGAAAGAATCTGAGGCACAATCCTAATTTTACAGATCGGTGACAGAGCCAAGAACACAAAGGTCTCCTGACTTCTTGCTTATTAGGTCACCCTGTAACCATGCTGTCTCCCCCAAAGGTTCCTCCGAAACTAAGAGCTGATGCAAAAAATTAAATGTTAATCATTGTGTAAAGTGGTAAAAATAACACTTTGCCTTGAAGAAATTTTTCCCATTATTAACCAGAGATACGATTATTTTGTCATTATGGCAGCATAACAAAAAGAGAATGTTCCTGAATGCAAAAAAACCCAGACTTATAAATCTCAGGCTAGCTAAAAGAGTCTTGTGAAACTTTATCATACTACTATTAATTTTTATATCATAGAATTAAGCAGATGTAGAAGAGGTCAATAGGCTTGATCTTTACAACTTGAGATCGTTGTTTCCCAATGGCTTAAAACAATCGTCCACAAATTCATCACTGACTTCTTCTAAAGTAGCTGGCTTCCATCTGGGGGATTGGTCTTTGTCAATCAGCACTGCCAGGTAGAATATAAAAACACAAAAGTTACTTGTAATCGGTCTCTAATTAAGATGACTTCGGATTGCATCAAGACAGGCAAATACAATGAATACATGGGGGAGAAAAATCAATACGCTCTGGAGAAGACACAGTTGTTTTAACACAGATAATTTCTACTGTAATAAAAATTCCTGAGTCGTGACCTGTCTAGAGACATATTTGGAAGCTGCCTGACGATACAAGGAACAGTGGATCACTTCAGAAGTAGCCCAAGCTTTGAAGGAATAAACCTGAAATTAGTGCTTTTAGACCTACTACTCTTGCTTGTCTTCTGCTTTTTCAGGTGAAACTGGAAACCATATGCATGATGCTTCTGTTGGACAAGGGCTTTCATACCTCTGTGCAAAATCTGACTCTTGTAGAGTATAGGAAATGACTCCAAATAGGTGTTAAATGCCCAAAGCTAATTTAAGCACATCATACAAACTAATAATGAAATACTAATTAATGAAGCAAGAGTAAAGCAGAATATTTTTGTGGGAAAAACAAGAATATTTATTTGTAAATACTGACAGATCTGCAGACCTATGTAGATTTAACTGTGGAGATTTGTATAATCTTAGTATGTATACTTTACTCTGTAGCCTGGGAAATACACATCACTGAAGATAAAATCATCAGTGAATGAATTGGATGCAAATGTGTTACAAGAAAATATCTGTTCTCAAAACGCATTCCCTGTATCACAAGAATGTTGAAGGCATGTCAGCAACAACAGCTGCGCTAGCAAACAGTAATAAGGCAAGAGAGTTTATTTGTGTGTAAAAATGAACAATATGAATGGAATTCCAGAGCGTCCTTCCAAGCACCTTTCTCGCTCCAAGAAAACCCATAAAGGTGCTATTGAAAATGCAATGTTTTTATAATTTAAAAAAGAACAGCTATAGTAGCTGGGGCTTTCTAGGATGCACTGGCTACCCAATATCCCTCCTCAACACACCTTCCCTTCAGATGTGTGGTATCAGCACTGATTTGGAGATGCACCTGTGTCCTGGGAGACCTCCTGACCAACACAGCCCACAGCATGTAAGGGAGGGCAGGGAGGAAGGACCTTAAGTTCCTCTGCTCAGAACAGAATGTGGTTTTTTGTTTGTTCATTTTTTCTTTCTGACAAAGACTTCAGAGTAGGATGGGTCTAAAGGCACGTGGCCAGAAGACACTCACGGAGACCAGATATTTTGAAGACTAACAGATGGGTTTTTTGGTAAGTTGTCATGTCTTTCTAAACAGACTTCATTCTTGGTGACTAAACTAGAACCATCCAGGATGAGAAATATGCAAAGGAGTTGGATTGAGTGGAAAGGATGCCTCCCTAAAGATTGTTTCTTATCAAAAGACATGCATTGTGTCAGTTTGTGGTGAAAAATGTGACTTGGAAGCTTTTTAACTTTTCCCTCTGTAACCAACGCTTGGGAAATGCCTAGAAAATAAATACCATTCAAATGGCAACTGTGCTAATTAATGTTTCTGTAGCTGAAGATATACAGGCATCACAACTCTTTATTTGCATCTCCAAAGAGAAGGGAGAATCAGAGCCCTGCATCTATTTATCTGTAAATACAGGACTCCTTGGATGCAAATAAACAGTAGTTTTTAAAAGAAATGCATTATATAGCTAGAAGCTACAATTCCGTAGAAATTAGAATCTGTGTGGGCAATTCTTTAAATGAAACGTGCTGTTAGTGATTTGACTAGGTCATTCAACTGGGTAGCTTACTGAGAAGTTATGATCCTACAAGGTAACTTCAAACATTGTGATGTGAAGCCATTGATTGGTTTCAGTCTCAATACATAATTGTCCTAAATCAACTACATTTATTCCATCAGAGTAGTACTTGTCTAATGATTGTCTTCAGCTTTAGTTGAAGTTCACTATCTGGCCAAAATCATCTTAACTGTTATCTACAAAAGACAACACTGACTAGAGATGCTTTAAATTGGGGGAGTGGGGAAAGTCCATGTATAAACTACTACAGCTTTAATTCTGAAATACAGTAGTAATTGCTGATAATTCTCCGCTCTATGGCACTACTGTGTAATCAGGTTAATCTTTCTGTTTGGATCTGTTGCCAGTTTTACACTGGTGGATAAACTGAATGATCATAATGGTCTCTCAAATGATATCTTTAATCTTGTATGAGTTAAAATATTTGTTTTCTAATAGTATTGTGAAAATCCTCCCTTTCTGCATTAACTTCTGTATATTTTGTGTTTCTCCAGCTTGAGATATCAATCACTACAAGAATGGAACAAAAATTCTGAGGACTTCTAAGGTAGGCTAAGGGAAGTTCATTAAAATAAGGGTAACTGAACAGAGACAGTGTGTTAAGGGTATGCTCTTGTGTTTTTTACTTTTTTTAAAATAAAGAAAGAAAAATAAACCCCTTCTGTTCAGTAACAGTGGTTTTACCAGACTTCAATTAGTGTTTTATTGCTTAGCTTCATTTAGCACAGTCAAAACTAATATTTCTAAGCACATGAAATTCTGTTAGTTGCAATGAAATCTCTCCATCTCCTCACTGACTGCAGGAGGTTTGTGTGCCCAGGGTACGGTTCACAGCTGCTGGCACTGCAGGAGAGAGGGCAGAAGCCATACAGAAATAAGATCTTTGCAGGATCAGCAATACGTAGAAGGCCTTTACTATTCCATTTGAAGTGTACATTCCTGCACAAATAGTTATGAGGCTAATTTAACAGATTTTTGTCCCTTCAGACAGCTGAGACTGTAGTTTACCTGGATCTGTTGGAGCACAGACTCCAAAAATGGCCTATTTGCTTATGCAGTAAGAATTAAACCCCAAAATTCTTGGAAATTACCCAAAGCTATGCATTTCTTGGTTCTTGTATTATTCTATAAATCAAGGTGAAAATTGGGATACCTAAAGCATTCAAAGACCACATCTACCATTACATGGGAAAATGTTGATGAAACAGATTCTGTGTATTTTATGCTTTAAGGGTTTTGGATTTTCTTTAGTAGTTCCAATCACAACAATCACAAATAGGGAAGACTCTTTGCGAGCAGATTTTCAGTCTGGCTGAAAGAAAACTGGCTAAAAGAAAAATGAAATTTTGACCTCTGTTCAAAGCAGGCTTAAAAAGCTTTTAAACAAACTACTTCCCTAGTATGCCTGTTAAAATTATGGATCAAAGCAGATAAATGCTGTTATTAAAACCTGACCAATGGCCGCTGCTGCTGAAAAACAATCTTCAAAAAACTAAAATCTGATTATTGTATCTTAACTTTACTTTGCGGTAGATCCTCTTGTGGTAGACAGGGTCAACAGCTCACTCTTAAATGCTTGGAGTCTAATGTTTTAATAAAGAAAGCTAATACTTAAATTAACATTTTTTTATCATTTTCACTTTTATTCACTATGGTTGATCCTGTGAACTACTTAAAAACCTTACTTCCTGTTAAAAAGGATGCTCAGCACATTGTTGGATAATGATTTTTATGAGATTAGACCCAACTACAAAAATTATTTTTGAATTGGATTCTGCACCACTCTTAAACAAGAGAAACAATTTTAAGACAACAAATCTGGGAACAAGATATATGCAGTAAGCAGAGAGCAAAAGTGCTTCAAGAACAAACTATTATTCCTAGCAATCCCCTTAGTGTAGCTGGATCTCTGGTATGCTGGTTTTTTCCTCCCCTGATATAGTTAAGCCTCTGCGACATCATCCTACCTAAAACAGAAGCTTCCCAACTGCTATTCTTGCAGCTTCTTTCTTTACAAGCAGTTTGTATAATTTACTGGCCATACTGACAAGTGATTTGCTTTTGTGCTCTACCGCATGCCCAGGTGGTTGAATGATCTTGTGCATTTTGAGTGAGAATTTGGTTTGGTGTTCACCTGACTCTCACACTTCAAGTTTGTCATTTCCTCAATAACTACATTTCAGCAGTTTATATGCTGATTTAGAATATATCCTACGAATATTCTTTTTAAGATATCTTTGTCCTCATTACACAATGGAAAACATGTACTTCTCAACATGTGTGGTGAATTCTTCAAAGGAGCCTCTGCTAGTAAGTACTAAAGATTAATTAATTAAAATCAAAACTTGTTCCATGCTGTACAGAAAACTCATCCCAGGCTATGTTTAATACAATATTACTAGTAGTGAACACTCAAATGAATAGCCACTACTCAAGTGGATTTTAAACTACTTTATAAAGATAGATATAAAAAATGAGGAGGAGGTGACAACACATACTCAAGTATGTAAATGTGTGAATTACAAGCCAGGTTCCCTCAACCCCAAAGTGCTATTCATCCAAATGTTCTTTACTGCAAGCTCCTTGGAAAAGGAAATGCCTCTGCTTTGTTTCATCTTGTGCTGGATAGTACATAAATAATTACTACAGTTTCTAACAGATGTGACATTGGGTTTGACAAACTGCATAGTGAATCAGCAGTAGAATCAAGGACAGAATCTAAGTCTGTCCCCTAGATGAACTTGCTGAGCTGCTGCTCTACTTCTGTGACTACCTATTTTGACTAATGCCTTAAAATGCTGAATTATTTAAGGTTAACTTTACATATATTTTTCAATAGTAAGACACCTCTACACAGACATATTTTGGACAAGGGTGAAATAGTCTCCATTCTAACAATTTTTTTATGCAAATAGTTGTTCTTGACTTTGAGTCTTAAACCTTCTTATAGGTGGCTGAACCAGAGATGTGGCAACACTAAGTCTGGACACACAAACGATACACATAGCTACTTGCTACTATTAACATAAATATATTTTGAACTTTCCCAATGAACTGGTGAAACCTTTTTGTGATGCTGTGTTACCAGGTGGATAAATAACATTAGGAAACTGAGATTACACAAAGGAAACAATATGGCTGTTACATTTTGGAACAAGTAATAAATTTTGGCCATACAAGAGTCCAATAAGCAAAAACTGTAGCAAGCTGAGAAGCATTCTCTGGGCTGTTGCTGTATGTGCTTTTCTTAACCTCCAGGGAGGCAACACAACAGTGAGTTTGTATGTTATTAAGATTCAGAAGTATTTCTGGTGTGCATGCTTACCTGCCCGAACCCCTTCATAGAAGTCATGGCCTCTCTGAAAGACAAAAACCCCAAGTTGTAACATCACAGATTCTGTTTATCCCATATTTTCCTATCCCACTTCTGCTTGAAATGCAACTTATCAAGATTTGGTTAAATCCCATTTGTAGCACCCTCATCTAGTCCTACTTCTTTACTTATTAAGAGCTCTATATCTTCTTGCTCAAATGCAACCACAACTCTTAAAATCAGCCTGTTGCACTGTAGGTATCAGCCAGCTTTTATGAAGTGCAAGCCCCCTCTCTGTGCTACATCTCAGATTTTTTTTCTATGAGGGTTTTGCATGATGGTGGCTAAGGTGTGTAGGATCTGAAATTCTTCAGAGAAAGGCCAGTTTTCAGGAATTGTGATGTATTCTGTATACTTGAAACACTCTGCAGTTAAGTGGAGTCCTGGAAACATCCAGTTATTTTTTTTTTATAAAGGTAAACATAACATTTAAATCCCTAAGGATGCTTTACTAGCAATGGAGCAACAATGCCAGTTTCAGGAAAGATATGGCAAGGATACTGTCAGGTGCTACAACATATCAGAATTAGAGACATTTTCACTTGTACTTTTTTAACTATCACAAATCATTTAATCAAATACATTAAAAAAATCTTATTTTAAAATGTGACAAAACTAATGAGGGTGCCATGGGGAAGCTTTGAGGAATTCATTCAGATAATTCAGTAAGCAACTCTGTTCTACTGAAAGGATCGCTTCCTCATATGGTCTCCAAGGCCCTTACTACAAACAGTAGTACAAGCTCTTGTTTTCTTTAATAAATTTATCGCAGCACTCCTGAAAGACAGTAATATACAACCATTCCCATCCTGCTGATGGGAACTGAGGCACTGAGAGCTGAGTAATTTAAACAGGAAATCTGTTCAAGAACACCAGAGTCTTAAAATTATGGTCCAAATAAAAAATTTTCTATACTGTAATATTATTGTGGTTTTCTTAAGTCCTCTATCATTCCCATCTGATCATCATTAATGTAGTCTTCTTAGAGTTGCATATAAATACATGTAACTGGAAAAAAGGAAGTGACAGCCCAACAAACACAAAGAAGATACCGGGGTGGGGGGCAAATTATAAATTGTGAGCCCTCAATGTAATCTATATAAAATTTAAGTCTCTGACAGACTTGCTACCCCTGCGTGGCTGGGAAGAGATGAAGGGCTCAGCTGTTTGCTTACCATGCATGCTTGGCTCAGTCTGTATTCCATTGTGAGTACGTCCTGTAAGCTCATGGAAGCTCCTTCTCTGAGCTGCCTGAGAGTCATCTTTAAGGATGTAGGTGACATCTTATTAATAGTCTGGGGAAGACATTAACAACTGTTTTTATTCTCTTCAATTTAGACACATTTGTAAGTCTGTCTCTTTTGCATTTTAAACTTTAAGTAAATGATGGCACTCTTCTCCTTGAGCTCACTTACGTGATACCTATTCCTCCTGCTCCCTCCCACCATGCTGTCATACTAAAGGAACTTACTTGCATAAACTTTTATCGGCAAGATCTCTGGGAAGTATGCCATCACTTGTGAAAATCCTAGAACTCCTAAGGTCACATAATTTATTATCAAATTACTACTAGGCAGAGAATTTAATGCAGCTTAAAAGCCATTTCCAAACAGATTCTTTTGAGAAGCGAAGGCAAGTGTTAAAAGCAATTATACTCCATTTTTAAATATAAATATATAGTCTGAATTGCTCTTAGGCGTTACTGATATTGTAGCTGATACTACTATTGTACAGCATGTACATTTGATTTGGTACAACAGTCAGAGTAATAAGGTAATAATAGTGAGATTAGGCACAAACTTTAAGTAGTCGCTTTCTGATCATCTGCAAAAACTAGACAATATACTAAGAAGAAAATTATGGAAGAAAAAAAATTTAAAAGAAATCAAACATAAATGTGTATTTGTCCAGGCTTCTTGTCTGGGATCAACAGATACTGCAGCAATTTAGCCCTACATTGCTCTGCTGATGGGAAGCCTGGAGGTCTTGCCTTCTTTTGACAGAGCTACAGGCTACAAATATTATGCAACAAACAGGATCTGTTTAAGGCACACAAACAAATGCTGTAAATCTGGCTCTCACGATTATCCTTCAATTAACAGCATGCCAGTAAACAGTAGGGGGAGGTGGACAGAAAGACAAAAACCTTGTTAAGAAAACAGAAGTGAGCTTTAAAGCTTTCAGGGTTGTGGGGCAAAGGAGCTAAATCTTACTGTTGTTGATCTTTGTTTTCTTACTCTAAACAAGACTCTTCTTCCCCGGCAAAGCCAACTAAAAGCTCTGTATTATTTGCGGTACAATAGACATTTCCTGTTAATTAGGACAGTTTTACCACTACTGAAAAGCGGCAGATGGTAAGATTTGCCTCTTTACATTATTTTCATTGCAGACATTAGACTCCTTACTCGCAGACTGAAATGGCAGGTTTCCAGTCATCAACATTAACATTTTTTCTGGCTCCCAATTACTCTTCATCCCTCTGCAGACACCAGCTGATACAGCAGTGACCCATTTTGCCTAGTTAAGCTGGAAAACATGTAATTGCTATACAAGCAGGAGGCTGTGCAATTGTACCTTAAAAGCACTGGTTCTATCATTCTATTATTTGCATGTTGACCACTCGCTTGAGAGAGAAGCTGGTTTAGGAAGAACTAATGCTGACTCAAACTGTCAACATTTCCCGAGTTCTGGTAAAGTGCTCTAACAACGAGCTACCTTTCCACAGATAAAGAAACCAGCTATACCTGCAATTACATCACTATAGGTCTCAGAGGGACAGCAATTCTTAACTGGACCCTTTATTTTCCATTATGTGCTCTTGCTGGCTTTACCTTTGAACTGAGCCTTTTCTCCTTTGAGCTTCACAGTCATCTAGGTTAGAAAGTCTTTGCTCAGACCAGGTTAAACAGTATGCATAGTGCAACCAGGTGGTTCCCTAGGTGAAATGGTAATGGCAGTTTCTTTCTGGTCAAAGAAAGCACTGAAATGGGGAAGATCTGAAAATAGCCCTTAACTAGTCTAGTGCATCCAGCAGCTGCCTTATCTTGGCATATCAATGAGGCTGAAGGTGGAGGAGGCACTGCCATAAATGAAGCTGAAGGAAGAGGAACAAGGAAAGAAAATGGGTAGGTGTAATTGCAGAAAAATGAGTCACCAGTTTATCTATAAATAAATTCTCTGTACAGAGGAGGGGATCAGTGCTAGGGAACAAGCCTGAAAAGGAGGCAGGATAGGCTGAAGTGGGGAGTACTAAAATGCAAAGAAGTCTTCATAGAAGTATTTGACATCTGTTCCACTACCTTTGAGACCATCTTGATTTCTACATAATGATCCTGAAAGCTATAAGCTGAATTTGCAATAGACCCGAATTCGAATAAGGTACTGTCGGAAGGTACCGAGTTAAGTGGCACTGACTCAGTTGAGTCTCTTTCAAGAATAAAAGCTGGAATAGTGGCTGCCTCTTTTGTCTCCAAGGCCCATTAAAGTTTCTGACCTCAGCTGCTTGGGGCCCTTGAGGGAGGCTTTCTTTAAGCTAAACCAAGCAAACAGAAAAAACTCTCCCAGAGGTCCACTGTATCAATTCCTTTGCAATAGGTGAAGACACCCTTCGCTTACTTTCTGAGATACCAAAGTATTTTTTTCATCTGTAGCAAACAATAGTTCTGGATGAGCTTTGAGAAAATAAGAGTACCTAGCCAAAAGCATCACAGGAAAGCTGCTTAAGGACAGGTGTGACACACTAACTTTGTTAACAGAGTTTCAAAATTCTTTACTTGAATTCAGTGCTACCAAGATACCATCCAGCTTTGTTCCTGTAATCTAGCTCACCCTCTTGCTGCACAGCCATTTAAAGTTCTGGGAGCTAGTGTCTGCATCCCAGCCTGACCAGTGGATCGGGACAAGGTGTTGTGTAATTCTTAGCCTCTGCAGAGTCCTTCACAATACACCAGAATTCATTCAGTAACAAGGCTATTAAATCATGAAGTATCAGTGCTCAGAAGGCGCACTGTCCTGCCCCAAAAAAGCTATAAGAAAGCATCGTGTGAAAGCTAAGTCAAACATCGGATGCTTTTCGGGTTTTGGCCCCACATGCTTGCTTCATCCAGTTAGAAATGGTACTTCTGTCACTCAGATTAAAGCTTTTTGGTTCATGTAAATCCTGAAAACAAAGTAATGCTATAAAGCAAAAGGTTTTAAAAATACATTTTATTATGAGTTTAAAAGGTGTGTTAGTACTCTAGCTTTCTACCTTTTTGTAACTGGATTCAAAATATGATTTAAATTATGAAGCCATTCTCAAGTGAATTTAACGACTTTATATTCTTCTTATTCATGCAAACCACTTTGGTATCGGATATGTGAAAACCTCCCAAGCAGGCATGTTTTGAAAGTAACAACCAGAAGTACTGTAGATTGAACATATCTAACAGGATACCTAGGATAGCATGGCTCACAGCATACTTGGATTATAGCAGGACTAGTAGTTCCATTTTATTAACACTAAAAGGTATCTGTACATCCAAGGTGTGTATGTACCAAGGTGAACCTCCAAATTAGGTTATTTGCATTAGATTATCAGCTAGGGCTTATTCCATAAGCTTACTAATACATATTATAATAAATATACAGGGAAACAAAGAAAATAAGCATCCACATTGCTGTTACTGAATCCTTTACAGTTTCTATAATTATCACTTGAATGTGCTGTTATTCCTGTACCTGGACACTAAAGTGAAACCTTGGTTTCACACAGTGACAGGAAACTATCATCTAGGGATGTACTCTTAGCACTGTGACACTACTCATCAGGAGAATTACTTGCTTCACACAAGTCAGCAAACTGCTATCGAGGATAATGTCTGATAATCTCAGACTGTCACAGTTTTGCTACACGTTTCCTGCCCTAACCAGTTCCTTGAACTCTGCTGCTCCAAGCAACATGACAGCAGGCCAGTGCTCTGTCTGTAGGTGGTGTAAAATGCTCAACTGCCAGTGCACAAGCTACTATTCTTCCTCCAGCTATAATTAAGTTCAATTACAATTCTGCTTCCCTAGTAAAATAAAACCCCCAGTTTAACTGGCAAGCATTTCCTGAAGAAAGTCAGACTTATACCTGAATGCTTTTTAACTCCCTCCCCTCCTCCCCCAGGCATTTTCCTTCTTTGGTTTTATGGATCTTTCACAGAAGAAACTCTGTATCTGATCCTACAAGCTTACTTGATCCTACTGCTTAACAGAGAATGTGTGCAGTTAGAAACTTGTCTGAAACTTACATACTTGTTCACACTAGTAAGACTTGCACCTGCTAGAAAATGTTGGTGGGCTGGTTTTTTTTCCACAAATTTCTGTAGGGATGGAGCAATTCTTGGAACAGAACAGACAATTGTTCAGAAATTTCTGTCAACTCCAAGGACAGTCATTCATTTATTAATATAAAAGAAAAAAGCTGCTATAAAGTGCTATTAAAGATATGAAATAAGAAAACTGAAGAAGCAACAAAATATTTTTTTTTGTTCAGGTATTTAAAAAACATCAGTTACACAAAATCATAACTTTGAAGTAGATGACTTTTAAGTTCTAAATTAAAAATATGAAATAAACGTACTTCCCTAAACAAGGAACAAAACTTTTTTTTTTTTAATAGGGGAGATCTGAGTTATGAGACTGCAGATGAAGGAAGCCAGTCAAGCAGGTTTAGGTAACTAGAGCAAATGTGGCAGAACAAAATATCTACTTAACACAGTTCAGTAACAAAGTGTTTCCAGACTCCTTGCATCTTCTGTAGTAAACTGTATTTTTGAAAAAAGCACCCTTTAAAGGCTACAAAGTTCCACTAGGTACGATTATGTTTTCAAGTGTCATAAAATTGTACAAAATTCACTTAGGGAAAACTACATGTAAATAATTCTTGATTGTTTTCAACCTCCACTGAAACTAAACAATCTAATGTCCCTGCAGAATCATATTAAACTTTAGAAAATCTACAAATAAAATACTTCCTTATAACTCAATACTATAAAGAAATACAAGCCACCGAAAGTGACTGGTATTAACATGCTATCAAATTGTCTCAAAAGACCTTAATATAACTACTTTGCCTACCACCTGTAACACAGGGGGAAAAGTGAAGAACTGAATCATACAGCCTGGATAATTTGGGGGAAAACCATGATGGTAGCCTATGGTAGAATTCAGGTCTATAAACACATAAAATGATTACTCTGGCACTAGCTCATTTGACTACTTAATGAAACTTGAACACAAGTTGTGAAAAAATTAGCTTTCCCTTTCATTCAATTTTGCTTTTGTAACGTATATGCTAAACTTCTAGCAATGTACCAGGCATACTGGTTGGCACAAAGATAACTGTAAAACTTTCAAAAAAACTTTGAGAGTTCCAGTGATGAAATGTTAAATCGTTAATTAAAAACTAAAACCAAAAATGTGTGTGGGACACGATGCCTAATGTTAACAATACTGTGTTATACAATTATATTCCTTCTGCTCAAATAGAAGTCCGCAAATGAAAGATGTTTTGTTTTATTACAAGAGCAAAATTTCTTCTGTGATCTGTAACCAAAGTTAAAACAAAGCTTTTGTTGGAGAAATGCTTGTATTCTAGCCAATTGTAAGTAATATTTAAATAGCTCAAAGACAAAGTTTTGCAAGGCACCTGAATACAGATACTTCAAAGGAAAAAGAGAAAATACACACGTTACTTATAAATGAAGTTGCTTCTTGCTTTTGAGGCTGAAGTGTGTATTAAATGTGATATTGCTGTACATTTTTTTGAGTAGTGGCTATATCTAACACTCAGAAATGCATTAAAAAGATCAAAAAAATACTTTATGATGACAAATTGCTTGCTGTTTTATCAAATGAGATATCTGGAATGGAAGAAAATGAACAACATTGTTCTGGCACTGTTTTATTCCAACTCTTGGCAATAAACAAGAAGCTATAAAAGGAACCTTTGTCACCAACAACCCCCTGATTGTGGGGAGGGGAAAAAGGAAAGGGAGTTTGGATATATTTTTTTTTACTAGATTACAATTTTATGCAACGTATGATAGTATTCACAGTGTGTGGTTTTACAGAGGAATACTCTCATCTGAGTAGAACTACCAACAATCCCACAGGACTATATGTGAGAACCTGAGGATCACATTGAACGTCCTACTGGTGTTACATAGGATTAGTTATGTTAATAAAGTGACTAAAGTCTGCCCCATGATAAAAAAAGTACAGAATCAGATGTAAATTTATAACAAAAATAACATAGAAGACATTACCTCTAGCTGCTTAATGGCAAAAGGAGAACCATCTTGCTTTAATTTTTTAACAATTTCTTCCATACTATTTGCTGAGAAAAGACTAAAAGGAAAAAAAAAGTTAATAAATTAATGCACTGCTTCAGCATTCCTCTTCCCTATGGAGTGCTAGTAACAGGGAAACTAGAAACAGTGTAATCAGCTGATTTGGCTTTTCTTAGCAATGTGTTCGCTGTTGTTCAGTTTTAAGTAACTCAGTTGACAGGCATCTTCTCTTCCTTTACAAATCTAGCACTTCAATAAACCTCACTTACAAACTCCTGTATTTATCCAGAAACTTTAATTACTACTATCAGTCTGATTTGTGTGTTTATAACAAATCCTTAGCTGTCAGTTCCATTCTATTGGTTTGCTGTCAACATCTTTAAACTTAGTTACTGCTATCCTTCTTCCAAAGTTTTAGCTGCTGCTTATAGAATTATAGAGTGCTTTACATTGGAAGGGACCTTAAAGATCATCTAGTTCCAACCCCCCTGCCATGGACAGGGACACCTCCCATTAGACCAGATTGCTCAAAGCCCCATCCAGCCTGGCCTTGAACGCCTCCACGGATGGGGCCTCCACAACTTCCCTGGGCAACCTGTTCCAGTGTCTCACCACAATCAGAGTAAAGAACTACTTCTGGGAATCTAATCTAAATCTACCCTCTTCCAGTGTGAAGCCATTACCCCTCTTCCCATCACTACATGCCCTTCTAAAAAGTAATTCTCCAGCTTTCTTGTAGATACTGCAAAGCCACTACGAGGTCTCCCTGGAGTCTTCTGTTCTTCAGGCTGAACATCCCCAACTCTCTCAGCTTTCATAGCAGAGGTGTTCCAGCCCTCTGATCACCAGAGTGGAGCAGAGGGGCAGAATCACCTCCCTCGACCTGCTGGCCACGCTTCTTTTGATGCAGCCCAGGATACGGTTGGCCTTCTGGGCTGCAAGCGCACACTGACAGCTCATGTTGCATCTTTGTGGCCCTCCTCTGGACCGGCTTCAACAGGTCCACCATCTCATTTATCACTCTCGCTTATTTCTCCTTCCTCTTCTGCTGCACAGAAGTGCCAAACAGTCATAGAAATGGCCTTATACCAATGAGTACAAATGTGCTATGTAACATTTTCGTGTCCAACTGAACAATTACTCTCTCAAATCCCCATCTGATTTCTATAGAAAATGTTAATATAATCATGTATGAATCAGGCAGATATGCTCAAGTATTTAATATATGGATGCGTGAAATAGTTAATAAGCTTCAGATAAAGCTCCCTAAAGACAAAAAAAGTTTAAATTACTAACTTAAATGTAATTTCTATCACTTTCTGCGGAATGCTGATACTGTTACTGGATTTAATTTCACGTTCTCTATCCAAACGAATAAAAACAGAAGGAAGATTGCTGAATACCTGTTAATCTTCTCCATGTGTTCATCAAGTACAAACTCCTTTTCTTGATCAATTTTGCTCTATTTAAAAACAAATACATACCTTACTTGGTTGTTTTACACTGAAAAGCTTATCAGTACTGAAAAATTTAAATGACTTGTGTTGCAGAAATATCATATCATAAATGAACTTTATTCATAAGACTGACATTTTTAATTAATTTCAATTTTGCAGTGTGTATGAATGAACTTGTCACTTTATCTTGTGAATGTTAAAGATGTTTCCTCATAATGCAGTGCTTGCTTTGAGCTACTATGCATGCACATTTGACTGGGTGGTTATGTTGTACACAAGTAATCATGATTATTCTATCAACATATTTCTATCAAATACACTAAGAAAGCTAGCATAGGATAAATCTACTCAAAAAACTTAGAATGTTTTTTAAAAAAATCATTTCTCTTCCTTATCTTTTCTCTGATATTTTACCAAATTTTATTTAGAAAACAAGACTAAGATAGATATGTTGGCCTTATGGGGAAGGGCTGTCAAATGTTTCAGATCTTCTGGCGTTAAGGGGTTTAGGACATAAGCAGATGTTTCAGTAAGAGCAGCTGACGCTGAGAAAGGTTCCCTGTCATTTCAGCTCTGATACCTAAAAATACACAGCTTCCTTCTCCATTCAGTGCCATTTGTAAAGCAGTATACTGCAACATATAATCATTCCTATTTCATAGCTTTTTATTTTGTCAAAATAATCAGTACTACTGTGTATATTGGCTTATGCCATTTATTTTTCTAATTAAACTTTATATATGAACTTATTAATTCCAAAACAGAAATAACAAGAGTAGACACTGCTCATTTTAAAGCCAAACTGGGGAGTAGTACTAGCTTGACTGAATACACTGAATCCTGATTTGACTCCCGAAGTTTTCTTTCTTTTAAATAAAATCATAATGCATATCAAAACTGCCAAAAATAGCCACTGAATAAACTGATTGTAAAGCCAAAACCTTTTCTTTTCATGCCCATTGTTGCATGGGGCTAACACAAATACTAATTATTTATTAGCAATACAATTACATTCACCTCCAAAATCACAACACAGAACTATGGGTTTGTCCTGTGGCAAAGCAGCACCTTTCTCCCCCTGAAATTATTGCTTTAAGACCTCAGATGCTTTCCCTACAACATATCTGCACTCTGCTGATACTTATCCTATTGATAACTGCTGTGCTTATATTCACAGTCTTTTAGTTACCTCAAGGTAATTGAACGTATAAAATATTTGAGAAATTAAAGGAACAACTTGTGCCTTTAAATTCAGGCGTCAAATCTGGACTGCAGACAGTCTGCATCAAAATAATGCTAAAATTTACATCAAATGCATCAAGCTAGCAAAATATTTCTTCAGGTCGATAAAGTTTCTGGGATGGAAACTTCCAAGTGAGCCGTGCCGCATTTAATAACTGGCACTATAACTTCTGCAGCCTCTTGGACTAGGTCAGTAGCTCTACTCCGGTTGTTTATGTTGTCAGAATCCTTGAATTTCAGGCTAACTCCCCAGACTGCACTTGCCATCATGTACAACTCCCAGTCTGACAGTGGCTATCTATTTTGCCCTCTGCAAAGTGTGCTAGAAATCCAAGAATAATAGGGGAAAAATTAAGCAGCAGTAGATTTTCTGCATGATTGCGCTATTGGTTGGAAACTTGCATACACACATAGAGAGAGCGAGCTGATCACAATAGGAATTTGAAGGTTATCCAAAATGAGTAAAAAGTGAAGAACAACTTTTAAATTTTAATTTTGACCAATGTGGGTGTAGTGCTACAAATCAGTATTTTATAGAGCGCAGAGTTTGAAAGCCCATTGTTTTTTAATGATAAAATAAATGATCAGTAGCATGGATAAAAAGAAATTTGTTTTTACATACATTTAACAATTCTGCTTGATTTCAGTAACTCATCAGATTACCTCCACATGGTAAGAGTTCAGTAAGTCTGCAATATTTTCTGTTGAAGGAGATTTCAGCGCTATCAGGTCTTTCTCTAAGGCAGGTAGCTATTAAAAAATAAGATTTAATTAAAAGTAAATAAAACAAAATGTACTTCTTGGATTGTTACCGCTATCGTAATACTACTATATAGTATATACGTATATAGATTTCCAGACAGATCTTGAAAAGGTACCAAGTAAACAATACAAGGAGCCAGAGTTGATTTTTCAGTGTTGAACCATCTGGATTTAATTATGTCTACAGTGATCAGCAAAGAACGCTGCTTCCAAAGCAGGCCCCCAATGCAGCGCTACAGCTGCAGCGGGTAAAGTCAGCCTACAACAGCCCAAAAGGAAAGAGCAGGAGCCTGGAAACCACACTATACTCAACACCGTATCTAACAAGCTCCACAATGACTTTACACAGAGAGGGAAAGAAAGGAGTTACTGGAACATTACGACTCCGACTTTATCAAATATACTAATTTTTACACTTTCTTACAGTTACTGTAAGGAACAGACAGGATATCTGTTAAGGAGACTGATATAGAACGCATTAATGGGGTGTTACGTAGATTAAAAACTTTGCAGTTCCATAAATAATGTCTAATTTCGGGCACTGTTGTCTAAATGGTACAATTTTTCAAGCAGCTTCAACGATGCTCTGTAAATCATGCCCTTTGACACAAGAATCATGAAGACAGCAACATTTGCTCCCCATTCCAAGCAAAGCTGTCGCTAGCTGGCAAGTGTTGTAATGACAGCTTGAGAGTATCTTACGATCCCCATTCACAGTGCGCAGCCAGCTAATGTAATTGCGCCTCTACATACACGCAAGTTGGTAAAAGTATATTGGTGTGCTACACAGCTCGAATTTGTCATTATGGTTGTAGGTTGTGCCCTTGCTAGCACTGGTGAGCAGCTTACCTTTTCAGATTCCACAAAATGTGTAGCGATGCCAGCTTTTAGTACATCTCTTCCTTTCAGCCTAAATCCTGTTAGTGCAAGGTAACAGCCAATCTTTCCTGATAGTCTTGGCAAGAAATATCCTCCACCTACATCAGGAAAAAGGCCTGTAATAAAGAAAACAACAACAAAAAAAGAAGATGAAAGAACTTGCCTTAATCATGCATGTAACTTAGTAGCTATTTCTTCCTGTCTCACTTTCATCTTCCTGACTTAGGCAGGGCTCTCTTGTCTGTTTCCTTGACGTGGTTTGACTTTTTCTCCGTCATCAAAACTCTTCCTAAAAGCAAACTCTTGAGCACCCTCCAAACTGTATCCTTTCCACTGCCACATAATCTACCAGACAATAATACACCAGACAATAGTGTTCACTCTGTCTTCACAAAGTATTGTGAATTTGTGCAAACTCAAACTGCACGCTGCTCTTTCTCTGAAATCTTTTATTACGATAAAAATATCAAACAATGAAGAAGTGCCTCCTGCACAGCTAAGTGTGAACAAATTTTGAGGCTGAGAGTTCATTAATAGATCAACAGTTTTACCAGGGTCTTCCTGAAGGTGGAGGCACAAGATGTTGACCTAATACCTGGCTCTTTGACAGGACTACAACTAACCTGCATTTTAAAAAAATTCTAAAATTTACCAGTTTTGTGACTGTCTTGCATATTTGGGGTTTTTTTTTAAATCTACAGACTGGAGTAATTTTTAAAAATTCAAAGCGGTGAATAAAATTTAAATGACTCTTCAAAGTTGTAATTGAAAAATATGTAACTACTTTTATCAAAGCTGAAATACTTAAAATCATCACTTTGTCAATATCTACCTTATTCTGTTATATACATGTATCACCTACAAAATAAATTCAAATACTTTTTTTAACTTTTAACATGCTTAAAACTCAAGAAAACTTAAGCGTAGCTGTATCGGTCTCAGAAATCAAAACAGAAAGAAGCAGTGTCCAGTTAGTACTTTGAAATAATGACCAACGGTGCATTCATGAAACTGAAAATCTTTTGACGAAATTAAAGGTGTGTTGGTGTTTTTTTCACTTTGAGAGAATAAATGGAACATGAAAATAAATTAAAAAGAATACAAACAAGCAATAAGAAACTCAGAAAACACTTGCCAAAGCATAGGTACTAACTGAGAAGATTAAGATGTACATAAGGAGACCAAATGAGGTTCTGATAGAAGGTGGTAATTTTTCACTCACAAGTAATTGCTTTCAGTCACAAAAGAGTCAGTGTATGTATTACAGAAAGACCCTACTACAAGTATTTTAAGATGCAGGACATCAGTGGTCCCTGAATATTCTTTCCCCTTGGACGGAATCAAGGGGAGGTTTCTTTCAGACAGCTTCTCTTCAGTGTTTTCCTTTTCTCAATAGTCTTTACAATTCATCACTGCCTTGTGTTTTCACCCATGTCTCAGCTTATCTGCTTCCCTCTTGGTCCTCCCTTAGTTCTGCTGCATCTACTACATCACTGTAGTTGTAGTATTCTATTCCCATTCCCACTGATGTGCATGTTGCCATTAATTCATTTATTTCTCATTCCACAGGCTACTGAGACACAGAGCTCTTCTAAAATGCTGAATGTCTTGTGGGCACCCTTTAAAAGCCCTAAGCTGTATTAACCCAAATTCATCATTTATCTTCTTTTTCATCTGTACTCACATTCTGAATAGTCTGCTCTGCATTTTACCTTCTCAGTTTGAGACGTCATAGCTATAATGTTAATGCCAAGACTGTCATTTAGTTTTATGTTTCCATTCATCTGTCTCCCCTTGGATATCCTACTACTGCAAAAAAATCCCTTATTTCAAAATGAAACTGCACTTACAAATGCCTTCCAAAGCAAAAACTCAATTACATTATTCTCCCCACCCACCAGGACTGCAACAGTAACAGCTTTTTCCTCTTTGCTGTAATGAAAATACCGATGCTGAAGTACTGTTCTCCCCATGCTCTAGTAAGTTTCCAGAGGGAAAGCCATCTTCCTATTGGGATCTATAGGGCCTATGTGGCTATACACAGGGAAATTAGTTCTAAGTAAACTTTAAGTTGATTAGCTAAATTGCTTTAGAGTTTGAATAAAACTAAACTGAATGGTTTCTTTAACTATTAAGGAATTTATAAACAAGATTAGTGAAGATGTAACTAATCCACTTTAAACTTACTTGGTTGCATAAACATAATCCACTCCAGCTTCTACTGTATCCTTTTCAAGGTCCCTGTCTTCCTTTCTTCTTATAATTTTACTCCTCTTGTCCCTGTTCTACATATTCCTCTTAGTTCTCTCAATAATGCTTCCCATGTTTCTGCTTGCTACCGGGTTTCTCTTAACATATTGCATACACTTGATTTTTTTTCCCCCCTTTTGATAGCATTTTCCATTTATTTCTCAAATCCCTACTTAAAGAAGAGAAAAACCGAATGTCTGATGGGCTGACCAGGCTAAAAGCCTATGCCAGTAACGCTGACTTGCAGTTTGTGCTCTGAGGCAGATGCGACACGATTCACTGTAATCCCAGTTGTGAAACCCTGCAGTTGCCAAGCTTAAGATAAAGGTAGCACTACTACATTCCTACCTTATCTTGAAGAAGTGGTAAATGCATTATTAGTAAATGACTTACAGAAAGCTAAAAACTTAGAGGGATATACAAGAAAGCGCCTACTATTATTATAACATCACCTTAAAGCCTACCTCTCAAAACATACTTTTATCTTTCGTTGTTCCCACCAGTGGTTTTTCCACACCCTCCTTCATCTAAGCTGCTTTCCAGTGCTTTATTTTACCGGTGTCAGTTTCAAACTTCTACAGTAGGAGTTTGCCTTTTATTTCTATTTGCAAAGTGGCATATCTATCTATATCCTTTTATTTATGGTGGTGTTTAAATGCAGAATAATTGTGTGAAAATGTAGCAGCTGAATGAAAGCTTTGTTTTCATTTCTCAGAAAAGGTGTAATGCCTACTGAAGTAAGTGAACGTACGAAAAAATCCATTCATACAGTATCTAGACAGCTAGAGATTTTAAACATACACCACAGAGATCAAAACAGCTAAGCCCTTAAATCCAAACAGATTTCAGTGGTTTTACTTCTAATTGATCTTAAAAGGGTTTTAATTACTTTCTTTCCTTAGCAAGTTCAAAGCTTTTCCTTTACATGTCTTCACAATCTATTTTTAAGTAAGTCCTTGTCAACACAAGAAATGTACATAAAGTACATCATTTTTGTTAATATAAGACTACTCATATCTTTACCTTTGAAGGAGAAAGCAAAGAATTTATCTTTGTTATTAGAATAATTTTATATGCCAAAGAACCTCTCTGTTTAGTTTTGGGGGTTTTTTTTAAAATATTTCCTTCAAATAGTTTTCTTGTACAACTGATTATGAACTTCAGGAGTTTTGCAAATCCATGTTATATTAATGCTTGAGCTTTTTAGTTTACTAAGTTTTCCTTCAGCAAAGAAAAATATCTGGAGGGCTGCAATAGTTTTTGTTTTTCTCATTCCAAACCTATTTGTTCAGAAAAATTACATGAAATTTATCAGCTAGCAGGAGTTGCTCTAGTATTTCTTTCAGGAGTTAAAATGATAATCAGCTTGTTTATATTTGGGGGATTTAGTACATTTTATATGTCTTGACACTCACAGCTTATTTAGTATTTTAAGAATTTCAGGATAAGTCTTGTGAAATGTTTCATGCAAGCTGGATAGCAATAAACAATATATAGTATGTGTAAGACATCCTTTAAAAATAGGAAAAATGCTAGACCTTTTAAGCATTACTAACGGGGTATTACAAAAATCCAATCAGTAGCTCTGTGTGCATTTTAAGTTTAGCTGTAATGACATTATTGTACTTTAAATATTCTCAACAAAAGCATGACATTATAACTTCCATTCACTTTTCAGAAGTGCGTCCTGATTATTGTTTTTTTATGTTATTTCTTAGTTTTAACATTATGTAACTGAAATTTTTTAAAAGAAAATAACGGTCACTACTCCTTTCAACTAATTCTTTGAGGTGAAACTAAGACTGAACCTAATAGCACCATGTCTGGTGCCATTTAAGATGTTTATCCACCAGATAAGGTTCTCTATCCTGAATAAATGCGTTCAACAGGGCCACATGTTACAGACTAGCCTCGTTCTCGTGCTTGAGGACATAAAGACAAGAACAACTGCAATCATCCTTCAGCTGCCTTGCCTTGGAAAGATGTAGAAACTAGAAATTTTGCAGGAGAGAAATGCAGGATAGGTTTTGAGCACTCTTCATAAACATTCTTGATAAGCAGGGAGAAGGGACTTGGACATTGATGGAAGCATTAATGGAGTATATATGCCAGACAATAATAGGTTCAATGTGGACACCTGTTGGTGCCAGGATTTTCTTGAAGTGAAACGTGAAAGGTTTCACAGGAGGGTTCACTTTAATCTGACTGACTCTTCTTGAGCCATACCACCATCTTCATATAGCTCTAAGGCACAACATATTCTTTTGTATACCTCAGAGTTGACAAAGAAGCTGTAGGATCAAACATTAGAAAACACAAAGTACATGTTGCTACTAAAAAAAAAGACACTGTGATCTTGCCTGCACATAATCTGTACAGAACTATAATGGGTCTACATTAGTAATCTACAAGAAAAGCTGGAGTTTCAAAATCTGCCTCATTAACATTGCAGATCAGCTTGTAGTACAGCCAGTTTGACTCATACTGGGTTCCAAATGTAAAGCTGACATACTTGCACTTGGATCTTCAGACTTCTGATGATCTGCTACATCTGTAGCAAAGACTTAGTTCCTCAGATCTGCTTCCATTTTTAAAAAATTGTATCCTCATAGCCTTTGTGTCAGTCTAGACAGTAAACCCCAGGTTAACAACCTCAATGATCAACCTCCCAGAATACAGATTAGTTTCTATTAATTTAATAGAAAATATTTTCCATATATGGTGATGTCCAATTACTTTTTCAAATTATTTCATTACCGCCACTGCTTTCAGTAAAAAACATTTCATTCTGATTGCACAAACAGTGAAACTTTAAACAGTAAGAATCCGTTAAAATATTTACCTATTGCTGTTTCTGGCATTGCGAAAAGTGTCTTTTCTGTAGCAACTCGGAAACGTCCATGGATTGAGAGGCCAACTCCCTATGCATACAATACAAGCAAAGGACACAGTTACTTACTGGTAAACTTACTGGTAAAAATAATCATAACTATAATGCTATGGAACACACCTCTTGCTTAGCTCTACAATTAAATAATACTAGATTTACTATGCATGTCTCAATGAAATACTAAAAGGCCTTTTACAGTTCAAACACTACTAAAGCATCATATTACCTTCGTGATTTGGCTGAAATAGCATACTATGCTTTAAAAGATTGATGAGTCATTCAGAGATTAACTTCAAAAACCCAGGAGTGACAGCAACAGAAACGAGTGACCACCAAACCCTGTACTGAATATTTCACAAGAAGTTTCTTCATGCAAATATTTTCTCTCCTGCGTTCCACTGTTTCAGCTCTCTTCCTTTCCTCCCTTCTATCCATCTGATTTTTCTATTAAAACCATAATATGTTAAATACCATTGGCCAAATGAAGTCAGTGTCTAATGAAGATGTAATAGATTTTTGAGTAACATTTCTAATTGTTTAGATACTAGAAAAGTGGCACTTTACCCAACTAAGGGTACTAGTCTTCACAAATGTCTTCACAGTATTTCATATTTTCCATCAAAACTGGGATTAATCGGGCAATCTTTGCTTGGACCAGCATTATACATTTGATAGGTTTTTAAGGAGAGAGTAGAATGTAGTAGAACATCTTTTCATTTTGCTTATCTACAGAGATCTTTGGGTGGGTTCTACATTAAAATTTCAAAGTTATCTCAGTTTAATAAAAATTACATCTATTTCCTCACACTATTCTCATGCATTTTTCCCTAGCCTCTCTTACAATTCTGCCCAGCGACAAATTAATTGTCACTGCTTATTCCATTAGGGTAATACATGACTAAATTTGAAAATATCTCTAAGTTTCTTCTGTAAAATGGATATCTGCCAGTCTCGGGTTTTAATATAGATGTATGAAGTTTTTAAGATTCCAGTCCAATTTCCTGAGAAATGGATGCTTAAGGTAACTGGTTGTCATACTTGATTTTATAGCCAGAGACTAAGCCAAATCTATATACATGAAGTACTGCTGTTTCAAAGAGGCAAATGGGACTTGAGCAAATATCTGAATCTTATTTGCATAGGGTACAATCCCTTATTTGTCCTTTAGACCTTTCACTTGAGGACTGCTCAGAGGCTGTAGATCTCAGCTGAGCAGGGGCACGGCAGTGGCCCTTTATTTACTTCTCTTCCAAATGTAAAGCTACTGTCACTCCTAAAACAGCTCTAGAACTCTTAAATGAAATGGAAATGCGACTTCATCACTTCCAACTTTTTTTTATATCATAACAGCATATTTTCACTGCATTTAGTAAAGCCTGCTGTTATTTTTATGCATGTTCAGCAATAATTATGACCTTTTTATAAAGATAATGACATAAAAAAAAATCATGACCATTTTGCTCTTTCTAATGCTAAAATTAATTTTTTCTAATCCCACAGCTAAGAATACAATCTATCATAAAGCAATTTTTCTGGCTTATTTTCTAGACAATCAGAAGTTTATATAAGGACTCAAATTTTCAGCTTGAGTATTAAGTAGCAAAGACTAGAGTGTGAACTCCATGAAGAGGGCTTCTCTTCCAAGCTTATTCTTTTTCATAGTGATAAAAATAACTGTAGAGTTTTAATAATAAAAAGTTGAAAGAGGTAATTTTCTTTTGAAAGAAGTAATTAAATCAGATTTCACTTTCTCAAGTGCTTAAGCCATAATTGGATTTGGTTTCTAGATAGCCTTCCAGTTTTGCAGTATAGATAAGAGCTTAATTTCAGATGTATATTTAAAAGACTAAAACTGTATTTTCTTCTTATTCATTATAAAGAAAATGGTGCAAATATGTCCTTATGTCTTTGAAGATCATTTCTAAATAAACATTAAGATAAAATTAGGAGAGAAAAATGAGCTAATGCTTTGAGGATACAAACCCCAGTAATTATTAAATTAAACTCGTGATTGTATGCTTCTGTATGTTTATTTGCAATTTCCCAAATGGTTACTTTAACACATTCACTGTATGTCTTTAACCTTCTCAATCGAATACAGCTTATTAGTTTAATAGTATCCTGTATAAAGAACAAACTCTTCCAGTCAGAATTCTAAATGCATTCCTCCTCCATTTCTGGATTTTGTAACATTTTTTAAGTGAAATCTTACACAGCTAGAGTCCCACCTAGGAGGCCCTTGTATTAAATTATTAAATTACCTGCAGTTGGGCTGTGTTCACTTCACCAAATAGTCCCAGCATTTACACAGACAAGTCTTGATGCTATAATGTCTTTATTAAAGTACACTAAATCCTGCACTGTCAGAGCCCTACCTTCCATGATCTCAAAAGATATACTAAAGCTAATGTCTTCCTTCAGACTTTTCCAAGATAATAGAAGCCTATGGTGAATCAGGCTTGTTTTATAATCCAGATAGTTTATCTTAATACTGGCATGAATTTTTTTTTTCCACTGACAGATGAATGTTTGAATTTTGTAAAGGATGCTTAAAGAATGATATTAGAAGTTAAGGAGTTGAGAAATTAACAAGCCATCAATTTAATCAGTCTTTCTGTAGGGTTTTTATATGAATTAATGAAAAATACAGGTAAGAGTAGAAATGGTGGTCTGACAATGTATTACTGGAGATAGATTGGCTATGAAGGTGTTTGGTTATGAATTGCAGGTTTATTACTACATGGATGTTAAGATACTAATCTTAAAAACAGTGTGTTACAACTCAACTATTAGACTCAGCGCACCTCAAGGAAGCACATAATACTATAGGCAGTTCGGTCTGAATTCCTCAAAAAGCTTCTGGAAAAGCCAGTAAAGTATCTGAATTTTACTTCTTATACTCATGATTTCCTACTCAATACCATTTCAAAAGTAATTACGTGACTGTTTATAAAAAATCTATCATTGATTTCCATTTATTTCTCATGATGAATACAGAACCTTATTGAAAATATTTTTCTAATGAAAAACAAGGTGCACATTACTGATAGATGGAAAAATGGAATACAGCTACTATAAATCTTAAGAGTTAAGTTGTAGCCAGAAGGCTGTATTATCTTATACTGAGAATGACCCATATTAATAAATCAGAGAACTCATCACATCTAAGGAAGTTATAAAGAAATTGAGGGCCACAACAGAGGACCATACAGAGCAAAATAAATATGCCCTTCCTGAATGACATATGTAAACTTCCGTTCACATACAGAAAAGTAGATCACACTTGTCTATTTACTTGCCTGTTTACTAATAACCTAACTCAAACTCTAAAGGAATCACTGTCTAGGAAAGCATAAGCGACACAATAAAAGAAATACAAACAGAAAAGACCGTCTGGAATGTTGCTTGTATCATCTTTACATGGCTGATAAAGAATTTTTAGATGTTCAAGCAAACAATTTTATGATGATACCAATATTAGAACTGTCTGCAGTGACAGTCTTCCTGTAACAGTTCACATCCAATGATTACAATCATTTTTAACTGAATGAGAATACAGTGCCAAGTAGGGCTAGAACCAACAAAGAAAATGTGTCAATCAACAAACAAACTGAGCATAACACAACAAAGGGCAAATATATCTGAATACAGATGTGTAAAAATAGCCAAGGTGCAGCAAAAATGTTTTCAAAAGCATTAGTTGGCAAAGCAAGCGAGTAGAATTGATTCAGGAAGCAGCAGGAGCTTACAGCTATGTTAGATCAAAAATCAGTGATGTAAGAGCAATACCCCCTGCATCCAGACACAGCAAATCCTAAACTGAATCAAAATTAATCTTTGTTCATCATTAATGTTATGAACAACTCTAAAGAGTATAATCCATTTTTATCTGTAGATACTAACAGACAAGATGACTTAGTGAACCAGAGCAATGCAGCATAACAGATCAGTCTGGACTAAGAATATCACTTTCTTTCGTTGATGACATATAAATCAACTCTATAGTATTTTAAAAATATCATTAAAAACAGTGCTTTTTGTGAACTTTTCAATCATTTAGTGAGCTATTTTAAAAGATAAAATATTAATGTAATATAATTTAAATATAAAATATTAATTCCCACATACTGATTATGTATTAAGAGATTCTCAGTCCAAATTCCTACAGACATACAGAACCACAAGCTGCCTGGGAGACATAGATTATCTGTAATAACATCTGATGTCTTGTTCTTCTGAGCCCTAATTATTTAAACAAATTTGATGCAACTACATTAATAGTAATCATTTAGATCAGCAGGGATTGAGTGCCTGCAGTTTCCTGTCCTCCCTTTCCATGTACATTGGCTCCTCCAAGGCAAAAAGCAGGAGGTTGAACAGTTTGGTCTAATGGTCCAGTTTGGCCTACAGACACTGCAGCACAACAACCATGACGCAAACGTAAAACTTCTACCAAGAATTCCTTCTGATTACTCAGAATTTTCTGAAACAACTTATTTCCAGAATTAAGAATGTTTTCTTTCTTTCTTTTTCACTACTATGTATTACTTGCTAAGACTTGCATTTCATAAGCTTACAAAACTTCCTGGCATCAAGAGTCAGCTATATGTGTTAAATAACACCCTTTCATGTCAGAGGAAACAGAATTTTTTATGGACACAAGACTTATGCTGCAACAGAAAGAAACCAAAAGATGTTAAGAAGACTTAGATCTGAAAAGCCTATAGCAAAAGTAATTAATTACTAGCCAGTGACATTTTTTGTAGTGTTAAATTTGAAAGCATTCTTCATTTTTCCCCAGTGTTTCCCTATACATAACTGCCCATGTATGTTCACAAAAAGATAGTGTGTTTTTATTATTTCTAAAATTCTGGAAGACAAGCTCTATCCCTTTGCCCCTCTCTATCACCTAAAAATGTAGCTACTGCAAGAAATCTTATGTCCAGCTCACCACATCTTAATGTCTACAGGCAAGCAGGAGGGAATCCATTTTAGCAACCTGCATCAACGTATAGCTAAGCTTTTAGGTTTTATCTTCAAACTGAAGAAATACTTCTTGTTCTTAAAGGCAGACACATGCAAGAGAACTTTATTTAAACAGGGCCACAGTTATTTGGGATGACAGGAATGAATTGAGAGGATTTTGTGATGATGTTCAGTTTCTCAGGAAAAAGTGCTTAGAAAGCGTAAAACAGATTACAACTAACCCAAGGAGAAAACGAGCATTCAAATTCTTCTGGAAATGAAAAAAAAAATAGAAGAAATAAAAAAGGATGGGGAAGCAGGCAAAGATAATTCTCTTCAGAACTTTTTCCCTTGATCTATTACAATGGGAAGGAAAGGAAAATAATGAGATAACTCTCAACATGAGATTAGGCATCTATATGAGGCCTAGAACTAGAGAAAACAGCGGAACTTTTGGCAAGAAAGAGTCTGGTGTTAAATGGGAAGAACAAATCTGTGCAGAACCTTGCCAAAATCTCTGCAACGATGGTCAACAGTGCACGGGTAGGAAAGCTTTCCATGAAGCCACAAATAAAACCTCATTTAAACATACACAGGTTTCAGAAAAGAAATAATCTAGAAAATACAGTTTAAAACTTCAACTTTAGTCTCAGAGTAGACAAGTGATGTTTGGTCTATGATGTGATCTGTATGTCACATTACATTGCGCAGGAATGCAAACACTTATTCTGTAATTCTAAAATACTAAGTGCAGTACGACTGTATAATACTAACACCTGTACAATGCACATTCAGGAAGTCTGCCTTTCTTTTCTGGGTGCAAAACAGTGGCATCCATTCCTTTTCATAGCGTACATTAAACAACTCAGTCATTGTAGAGTTGGGAGAGGGAGGGGAGAGGAGTTCTACTTACTGCAGTGTTACTGACCCATAATTTAAAATTCTTGTTTTCAAGACAGTGCTTTATGATAAGCCCTTTGGGGAATAACACCACATGTGAACATTCAATGGTTATTTTTTGTTGATATCAAGAGCTGCTGATATTATAGTCCGATTAGCTACAAAATGAAGTGCACCATTTGTCCCTAGGGTCACATGCAGGAGCTTAGCAGGCAGACCAACATGCCAGATGGTAAATATCCTGTAATATCAGCAAAGAGCGAATCCTTTTTTAGTGTTGCCTCAGCATTGTTTTCAACATCCTATATTCCAAAAGCTAAGTGGTACACAAGTCAATCTCACAAAGATTTGTTTCAAAGCACAACAAATAACTACTTGCAAATTCTGTATTCTATTTTACAGTAAAAGGTGCCTTGAGCTTTGAAGCATTGGCAACAAAACAGGCCACAAGCTTCTATGCAGTACACATCCATATGTTTCCAGGGAGAGGGGGAGAGAAGAGTGAGAACTGGAAAGCAGCTTATCTAGGTTTAGTATGACAATTACTTTTACTTCAGGGCAGGTTTTACAGCATAAATTAAAACAAAACCAAAGATGTTCAAGTTGCAGAGTATGATAACTGACAAGAGGCATAACATATAAAAATGAAGAAGAAGAAGAATCAGGAGAAGTCCCAAGAAGCACTGACATTTCTAACTTCCAGTTTCCTGTAAAAAATGGGTAAAGGGGTTAATAATGTCCATTAGAGTACAGAAGTGCTGTGCTTTGTAAAATAATTTTTCATGAACTTTTATATGCTGGAGTTAGCACCAGCCAAAGCACATTATATGTATATAGACATATTAATAACTAATAAGCAGGATTTCTATAGTTTGCAGTAAAATTTGCTCAACATATTAAACAACAAATGAATAGCTGTTTGGTCTGTGAGTGATAGCCACCTGTGCACTTCATGAATGTGCGTTCCTCTAATTGAAAATTATATCACAAGTGGGCAAAAAATGTGAGATTTTACAGATATGGTTAATTCTAATGTTTCCTAGTTTATTAACGTTAGTCTCATATGTTGCTATCTACACCTCTGTATAAAAACTATATGCACACGACTTACAGGAATACATCCTAAAAGCAAATAAATAAATAAATAAATAAAAACATAGGTATATGACAAGTGGAGGAAGATGGGGAGCTCCCCCCACCCCTCCATTGTATTTTATATGCCTGAGGAATATCAGAAGACACCTAACTTAAACATTTATGTAGCAGCTGCAATTATTGCATCATATTTGTCCGTCTTCTTTTTCTGCAGATTCCTTATTAACAGTTCAAGTGAGATCATGGTGAAGTAAAGCAGTCGGTTGTCTTTACACTTCCCACCTTCCTCTTTCAGTCTTCCGTCACTTCGGGTAAACATATTGAAATGCCACTATTCAGTGGTTTACAAGATTTTAACTTTCATTTTAGATACAGGCTCACAACGTTTATTTAAATACTTTTTATGGAAAAGAACAGGCAAACATCAGGTGTTATGTTCACAATGATTTTGTTTCACTGGTCTGCAAGAAAGGATAGGCAGCCATGCCAGGCAACTTGCTCAGAAGGAAAGACTCTGGCTGCGTAGCCGTCCATACCCACAAATGGCCCAGACAGCAAGGGCAGACCCTTCTCTCCTACTTTTCCGTCCCTGGGAACTGGTTTTGGTAGTGGGCAGATTCGGGCTGTGGGCCACTGAATCTCTGAGATGTTCCCTCCCTTTCCTCCTCCCACCTACTGCAGCAGGCCAGTTAGTTGTACCTTAGAGGCTAGCTTGTGAAGCCCGGGAATAAACAATTTTATTTGTGGTTTATCTGCAGGGTTTTATCTGCAGTAGTAACAAAGGTGTGTTTTTCCTTATGCTGCTTTGGTCCTGACTACAGAACATCAGGCAATCAAAAAACCAAATAATTCCACTCTACAAATATGCAATTTAAATTCAACATTGATGTTCAAATTTTAAAACATATTTTGGAAGAAACAAGGAAAAAAATGTTATTTGCAGAAGTAGGCTAGAAATTTTACATATATGTTGGTAGTGAAAGGAACATTCCTAAAGAGTTACGGCCACATAATCTAGACAAAAATGGCACAGGATAAGGACAGCTATTGCTCAACTCCAACTCCTTTGTGTACTGGAATTCTGTTGACTAAAATGTGTAACATACAAGCTGCTTATGACATCACTACCAATTTACTTGCTAAGAAATATTAATGTAATAAGAACTGTTGACCAAATCCTGCTAAAGTATAAGTTCAGACGTTTGTAACTACTTTGGTAGAATCCCCACAGTACCTGTAGCAAGCCTCTAACAACATTGTTCAAGAAAACATCATATTAATTTAGCTGTTGTAAAGTGTTTGCTAGAAATTAAATTTCTAGTCTATGCAGAGATTACAATTATGTTTCCTATGGAACAAATGCCTAGATATTTTTGAGGGGGTTATAGCAACCATAAGCTCTGTAGAAATAATAACACAATGCTGTTGCAAAAAGTACTTAAGGTATCACACTACAGCTGAGTCTCCACCAGTAGGCACCAAAGGGTTCAGCCTAGATTCAGTCCACCTGGGAAGCCCAAGCAGATTGATGCAGTGGAGCTCTAAAAGGCAATGCCAGCTGATGTGGCACTCAGGTTTCTTGAAGGAGAAAATGAGCACTGTTTTTTTTTCTTTGTAGTCTTTGAGGAAAAGGGTAGCTCTATCACATTGACTCTTTGACAAACAAGTTCTGTTCAAGGAAGAAGACGTAGAAATTGGTAAAAGGTAAGCGATAAAGAAACGTACTGGGATGGAAGTTTATGTTATGCCAGGAGGAAAGAGGTAAGAGTAGTAGCTTTAAGAATAACTAGAAGTGGTGGCCTCCTAGAACCTGATGCTTTAAGAAGCTGCTATTTACATGGACTATTTGCGACAAAGTATCTCTGTAATATATGGAGGATAATTATTCTGCTCTACTCGGTGCTGATGAATCCTTCAGCTGAAATACTGTCTGGTCTCTGGTAATGAACTGTAAAGTACACACCTTGGAGAGATTCCAGAGGATTGCAAGAAGACCAAGAGACATAATCTATAGTAAAGACTGAATAACTATCCTTATCCCTATTAAAGAGAGATAGCTAGGAGTAAGGAATGCAAGTATCTCAAAATGTTCTTAGAGAGCTATGACTAAGACAGGAATATATTGATTACACGTACTAAAGACTTAAAGTAGACACTAGGGAACCTTAACTTGAAAGAATAACTAAGCACTCGGGTGGAATATCCACAAAAAACAGAATTCCTGCTTGCTGGAGAGTTCTGAATGCATTAGGTGAAAATCTGCAACCGTCTAGCTATATTTAACCCTACTTTGAGTGCAACAGAATAATCCCAAGGCTCCTCTCAGCTCTGTATTCCTGTATAGTCTGAAGTTTAACATATTTGACACTACTGCCTGAGTGACTAACAGACTCAAACAGCTCTTTAAAAAATTCTACTCTCTAATAGTCACCTTAAAAATAGTCTACGTAAGGAACTTAGATGTAGACTCACAGTTTAAGTAAAAAAACCTTGCCTAAAAAAAACTGTACTTCTAGGTGTGTTGACAAAACTAACGGAAAGCCACTCATGAAGCCAAAGACCCAATTAACAGGTTTTCTTCTCATACTCCCAGTCCAAATACCCAAGGTCCTTCTCTACCAACGAGGGAATAAAGCCAGCATTGTGTATCGCTCTTACAAACTGGGCCCTAGAATCTGAGGGAGTCAGGAATGGGAATAAGGTTGGGTGACCTTTACCTCTTTAAATTGTGAGCTATATTAAAGTTCCAACTTCCTATTACACTCCCTAAACATGAAGATAAGAAAATAAGATTCTTGGAATAACTCAAAGCACAGGGCTTTGCAAAGGATTTAAGAGAGCTGGCAACTCTACCAAACTCCGTTTTTGTCCTGAAAATGTTGCATGTTACCATATGAGTTAAAATCGACTTGCTCAATGGGAAGATGTTTTCCCATCCTAAAACTCAAAGCATTAATTGTTAAAGCAAGAAGTGTAACATAATGGTATAACCTTTATAAATCCATAACTTGCTAAAATAAACTTAGCAAATACACTGTGTAAGAAGGCAGACTAAAGGATTAAATCCTGTGTATAATTGTCCAAAGTCAAGAATTTCTATGTTTGAGCAAATCTTTACTTCTCAGTAAAAAAAAATAAATTGGGGGCCTATTTTGGCCTTATTAATAATTAAACACATGCATTCAATAATATTAGACGATAGGCCTGAAACAGCAGCAAACTGCTTTTCAATCAGCACAAAATTCAACTGTGAAAAGTGATTGCCACAGGCCTTTCTGAAGACCAAGCCTATGTAATGTTGAAAAATACTAGATGATTAGAGGTGAGTGTGACACCGATGGTTATTTAGCACCACGGTTCTGAAATGAAGCCTAGGTCAGGAAGTTTCTAAGTCATGCATGCTCTAGAGTATGATACTAAGGAAGTATACTTTGTTTACGCTGTTGCAGATTCCTCCCTAAACACAACACAAAGGCCCTTGGTCCTGAAAATGATGTACTTCTGCTTTGGCAATTTGCCACTGAAGTTTTAGGTATGCTTTACACAAAGTTAATCCAGTGATGTGGATTACACTCATTAACTTCCGAAGTCTATACCCTGTTTTTCTTTTTTCTTTTCCTTCCTGTAAAATATTCGCCTTGAATTCTAAGCCAAATCATCCAAAAGCCACCGCTCAAATCTGTCTAGTGTTACTTTATATGGCTCTGAAACAGGTTTAAAATACATTTTTAATTAATCCTTTTAGTCTGTTAGAGTATCTGACCCAGTAAAATGTTTTGTGCCAAAGCCCTATTTAAAACCATAGAATTAGACTGAGCTTATAAAGCACACTTCTATTCATGTCCAAAGAACTTGGGAAAAGATTAAGAATTTTCTAGAACTGAGAAGCCCCAACTTGGGACCTCATCTACAGACAAAAATATTTAAAAAAAAAAAAAAAAAAAAAGCTTAAATACTCTGCATTTCTTGTCTACTGTTCAGGTATTTCATTTCAAGAAAATACAAATCTATGGATAGAAGTAAACTAAATCTGAAAATTAGTTGTTAGCAACATGAAAGTACATGCCAAGTGTGCCCTTCAACAGTATACAACCTTTAGCAGTAAATGTGATATTTACAACTTGTTTCACTATCTTTTAGTAAAATGCAGTCATCTTTGCTTCATCAAACGTACTCGTCACTTGAACTTACTGCTCTGAATAAGTAAAAAAAAGATTAAAAGATAGGTTTATATTGAATATCAATTTTTGATGAACTACAGGAGTATAGACAAGAAGGTGCAGAAAACAAGCTCCACAGCCCCATCTGTTGGCTAATTAAGCTCTCAAGAAAGCCATCTACCAGCCTGTAGCCAATGCTGAAGCGGAACCAGTTCATTTTTTTGACAGAATTCCAAGTTTTACCACCACAAATCTATGATATCTGTGCATCAGTAGCAATTTTTACTACCCAGGCACATAACTGCATTTCTAATACACTTATATTAATTTATTTTACATTAGAACAACAGAGCACTCCATGTGCATAGTGCTGCTTTCCTGAGCAAGGTTGAGATTGTACATACATTCACAGATAAATGGTTTAGAGTGAAATTGCAGTGTTTAAGACATGTCCCTTGATTTTTAAGCCCAGGCTAAAGCCACCTGCTTCTAAAGCCAAGGGCTTGAATGTACTTTTTTTTTTAAAGGGCTTTTACTGTATTTTGTAAGTGACAAATGTTTCCAGCTCCCACTGACTTGTAGGGACTAAGATAGCCAGATCTTGAGCACATGAAATATGACCTGATTGTGTTAAAAACATAGAACCTAGCATGTGAGTGATTGAAAACAAAGCATCTAATTATACCGTAAGTAGAATAACTCCTTCATACCAATGCAGTTCTTGTCAGTAATTACAGTAGGACAGAGTACTTCATACAGCAAGTCAAACAAGATCACAGTATGACCATGACAAGTTCAAGGGCTATTCTAGAGGTTTTAATCTATAAAATACCACTGCAGTGAACCTACTTGAACCACAATAGAAAACAGCTCCTGCAAGCCTTAAGCTTCGTTAAGGTCAGTTGTGATGGGGCTCCCAGTGCTGAAAATGGTGAGAGAAGAGGGTGGCGGAAAGATGGGAACTAATGCACTTTTCCTATGTAAACACTGGTCCACGTAGAGGAATCAGAACAAATCTTACAGGTGGTTGAAAGGAAAAGCGCAGAAGATGAATTAAAACTAACAAAAAACATACACAAAAATGAATCAGCACTGAGAAATACTGCCGAGTTCCCTTGCTAATTTATCAGTAGACAATTCCATGTACTGCCAATGCAGGGGGAGAGGGTGGAAGTATGTTGATGTAAACAGGCACTCCTGTAGGAATGACATTATCTCAGAGTAAGCTGCAGTTGTACTAACAAGTGCAAATTAAATAGCACTCAACATCACAAAAAAGAAGCTTAAAAGCAGTCTGGAATTTGAAACCTACCTGCTGGTTCTGCTAAGCTAGGTTGCACACCTCCTCAATCAAAATCTAGACTCCTACTCTCAAATGAAGATAACTGCTACCAGTATCATCAAATTGAGGATAAGCAAGTAAGTTGTCATTCAAACTCTAATGGCAGTTAAACTCTGTCAAAGTCCCACTGAAATCTGGGTATCCAACTGAAGTTTCAGACTAACTGCTGTCTTTTAAAAGCTCTTTAAAAGAAAGGGAACTAATAAAGAGTCTTAGTAATGCAGGATCATCTGACTCCATTACGCTCTTTTCAGTCCAAAAAAAATACTTTCCTTTCAAAGGACAAAATTCCATTCCTGCTTAGGCCACAATTGTAATAAACAATCTATAGGACCTCTAAAAAGACATCGGCTGCTGGGCAGCTCTTTCACAGCATGCTATTATTCAAAACTCCATAAAATAAATGGACTCCCTATCTCTTAACCACAAATCTTCAGGTCTCTTATGTTCAATTAAAACTTTTTTCTGCAAGAAGAACTGGAAGACTAGTCCCCTTTATGCTGGAAACAATTTATGTATACTAGATTGGGTGTGGAAAAATGGCTACCTACCTGAAATCTTTGGGGCTTGGTAGCAGAGGAGCATAGGGGAAGAGAGCTACTGTATATTTAGATCACAAGCTGAAAAGACCACAACCAAAATAGATGAAATGTGTAAGAAAAGATGGAAACGGAAGAGTCATGACAGGTGATGGGCCATGTAATGTTCCACTTGCATCCTATCTTTGACGTTAGTTTAAATAGCCTGTACACCCATATCATACTGCAGTGCAAGAAAACAATATAAATCCAAGTGACAAGATGGCAGACAGACTTCAGTGTCAAACTCATTGTTCAAAATAACTTAAGATTATTGTATTCTACTCCCTGCTACAATGCAAATGCATCCAACAGATGTCATACTGAAGAGAATAGCATTTAACATGCAGAAAAGCATGGTATTGCCCTTTTAACTATCTCCTCGCAGCCAACAATTGCTGAAAAAACTATCAGCACTGACTACAGCTAGCAATGTGTTGGAGTCTTCTCCATGTTGCTTTAGTAATCAGGTGCGGCCTTGGGGAGGTGGGGGAGAATCAGGATCTCATCACTCATGTTTTAGGAGTACTGCAGATGTGAGAAAGTAGCTGCGTTTCCAGATTATTTGTTGGAAAAATACAGAACTCATGAATGTCTGTTAAAGTATAGCTGAGAATGATATTTTTCCAATTTTTCAAAGAGTTGTCCTTTAATTGTACTTTTATATAGTTCTAATTTCTAATATACTTTGAGTGGAAAATTCTTCTCAGCTCTTGTATGATCTACAAAGTCACGCTTAGGTATTCTGAAAACTCGTGATGGGTGTTTTCTACAGCGACAGGATTTTGCTCTTTTTCTCAACACAGGCAGCAGATCCTCAGAGAAAGCAGTTGCACTAGCTATCAAAGAACAGCAGAAGTACCAGAAGAGCAGCAATCTACCCTGACAAGCAAGAGACAAAGGTTCAGATTGAGATGCTTGTTCTTGAATTGAATTGTTTGAAATGTCATGTGTGCACTTCATTCAATTCAAGTACAGAATATTACAGTGCTTTAAAATGAACTACATCAGATACTACACCAAGGCATTTAACTTACCCCTCCCATAGTAATGCCATCAATCAGTGCCACATATGGCTTCTTGCAAGTGCCTGTAAGAAATTAAAGAAAAAAAAAAAATTGTGCATTTTTTTCAAAAGAGTGGACCTGTGACTAACTGTATACATGACATGTTTCTCCATGTCTTACTTCAGCAAGAGCAACAGAAAATAAATGGTAAATTAAACAGTAATATATCAACTTCCAAAGAAGGTACTTTATGTAATTCTTAAGCAATGAAAAGAAACACCAGTTACAGACTTACTCCATTCTGAGTGTTGTAAGAGAACATTATACAGCCATCAAATGTCAGATCATTTGCTGACAATTTAGCTACACCTGGCTATCATAAATAGTTTTGTAGGACACTACAGTTTCCCTTTCCCTCCATCTCACAGCCTGGATTAACAGCACGGAGTGTGTACCAGCACTCCAGTACTTTACAACAAAGCCAGACGCATTGGTAGGTTTAAGTCAAAATGCGACTATAAGCTACTGCAATGCAAACGTGTTCTGTCTTGCCAACTCTGTCGCATGTTACATGCAACAGCCTGACTGAATGCTGACCGTACCAAATGCAGCACAAAGCAGGTCAAGATGATAATGTCCTAAAGTACCACAGTTTTATCTACCAACTTTATCTGTTTGGCCTTTAGGAGGCATAAAGCTTAAAGACCTCCCACTTTCAGTTACCATTCATGGAAAGATTCACCAGTTCACAGTGAATGAAACACTGAAATTCAGTGTTTTCAAGTCAGACTTAAAGTTCAGTCAGACTGCTGATCTGGGTATCTGCTGCAAGCATATGGCTAGCTTTTCTGCAGCAACTATAGATCCTTGTTTAAATAAAGAACTGTTTTAAAAGGCAGTTCAATCCTTCAAATTAGTAGTTGGAAAATATAACAGAACTGCATTTTTAACTCTGCTCTTGCATGAATATATTAAGCTTATGCTTGGGCTCTAGATGCTAGTCTTTGAACTAAATTTCTATAGAAGCATGCCTTTCCAGTAGCAAATGCTGTGAAAGCAACTCCCCTGTGTATTTTTAAGTTGTAAAATGTAAGAGATAAATAAATCTTTTTGGCAGAAATATCAGTCTTAAAGGAATACACTCATACCAAAGTTATCAAAAATCTAGTTTTGCAATTACGTGCATATAGACATGGAACACCCTAATAATTAAACAAAACAAAAAAAACCCCAAAACCAACAAACTTTTAAAGTACATACCCTCGCAATGCTTGAATAGACTAGTTGATTGAAAGGGACCTACAACAATCATCTAGTCCAACTCCCATGGTAATACTAGTTTTTCCCCAAGTACATGAAACTTAAACTGTTTTTTCTTGATGAGAGCAAGAAAGGTACATGACAAACATGCTAAAACTGGAAATTCTGTCAAATGAAGTAAAAACAATTTCTCAGAAATTACTCTTACTTTAATAACTCTATGCTCTTCAGTCAACCTAGGTTGATAGGCAACATGCTCACCTCTCCTATAGTGACTAACACTAGATACAATGTTTAAAAACTCAAACTGTAGTCAATTAAAGTATGTTTGGAGAGTTTCTTCTCACCAAAACATTCAGCTCTTGACTTTTACCCTAAAGAATTAATACCCTTTATCCCAATAAACCTTACCCAGTGTCTTTGCTGTTAGTTACTTTAAGACCACAAATTCCTAGGTTCTTTGCAACAAACTAAGGCAATTAACTCCTAGCTGGAGTATTCATTTATGCAATTTATTTAAATTGAAAGCTTTAACATAATTTGATCTTCTGCTTCCTGACTGAATATTAGTGATTTTCCATGCATCTATTTTTATTTCAGGTTGTCTTTGAAGTAGATGAATGATGCTTAGTGCAGAACTGCACTGTCTACATCTAAGAATTAATTCAACCATAGCAGAAATATAACTACGCAGAACAATGGGATGGGATAAGGTAGCTAACATAATAGCTTAAATAAAAGAAATAAATTTTGCATGCAATGTATAAAAATGAGATATGTTACACTACTGGTATTGAAATTGATTTAAAAAAATTACTACTGCTATTATGTTATCACAGTCTTTTATAGATTAGCAAAGACAGAAAGTGAATTTACATTCAAAGCCACTATTACGAAAACTGTACTGCTTCAGAATTTGCTATTAAACATACCAATGGCATTGTTCAGGATATATTCTTCTCTGAAGAAATCTTGTGCCAGTCTGCCTCCAACTTTTCCTGCATCTGTGATGGCTTAAAAGACATAAAAATTTTAAAGATAAGTTTAATACAAAATACAAGTAAAAAAGCTAGTATCACGTAGTACGTTTTTTTCCTACAGTAACGAAACAGCAACTTAATCCTGTTTTGCCTTATTTAAGAAAATTTGCTCAAACTTAAATATGAACGCAAAGTTTCAAATTTGAGTCAATTCTATTGCACTGGAGACTGTCACATACTCGTGAGAGTTCAGTCCATTTTATATGCTATGGAACCTCTCCTAATGTCTGGTAGTGTTGTTTTTAACATTTTGTATCAGTAAACAGAACAGTCACTTAAAACCGATTATACTGAAGACTCTGAATATTAGAAATGAGAAGCCAATTAGAGTAGGACATAATTTAACAATAAACTGTGCTGCTCGTTTACCTAAAATTTAAAACAACTGCTAATTTTCAGAGTTTGGAGATTTCCTACAGTTCATACTTACAAAATAATCACAGATACATTGATCACTCTCAGCTCTGATCATTGTCAGCTCTGTATCTAGTCACCTCAAACATCAGGAACAACTATCCAATAGTAACAGAGCTACCTATTAGGAGCCTTCAAATTTCTGATAAAGAATCTGTCAGTAAGGAAAATCTGGGAAGAAAAAGGTAGAAACAAGACCCCTCTGTTCCCAGGAATGGCTGGCTGCTATTACTGATTATTCATAAAAACCTCATTTTCACTCTTTTATACAGTGTTCTGAGAGCTGTCTCCTGACAAATAAATAGCATCTGCACATCAAGGTGTCACAAGATGTCAGCACAACTAATCACAGAATCACAGAATGGTTAAAGTTGGAAGAGACCTTAAAGATCAGCTAGTTCCAACCCCCCTGCCATGGGCAGGGACACCTCCCATTAGACCTGGTTGCTCAAATCCTCATCCAACCTGGCCTTGAACCCTTCCAGGGATGGGGAATCCACAGCTTCCCTGGGCAACCTGTTCCAGTGCCTCACTACCGTCATGGTGAGTAATTTCATCCTGATACCTGTTGTAAGTACCCCCTCTTCCAGTTTAAAACCACCACCCCTCATCCTATCACTACATGCTCTTGTAATCTCTCTTACTGTTGCGTAGCAAGCCTCTGTTTACCCGATTCACAGTAAAAAAAGGAAATCAACAAAAGGTAGTAACTGGCAAAGCTATTTCAAATGTTTCAGTGACTATAGTCCTTACCTCTGATGTCACCCCCTGCACAAAAAGCTTTTCCTCCAGTTCCCTTTATAATTATTAGAAAAGTTTCAGGATCTTGCTCCCAAGCCTAAAAAGAAGCAATGTTTCCAAGTAAGATTAAACTCTGTGCAAAAAATGCTTCCTCTGTATACTGTCCGTAATTCTTATTTTACTTTTTCAAAAAGCAAATCAAACCATACTTAAAATAGAAGTTTGAGAGCTAAATGTCTTTCTACCACTCCTGTGTCCTATTCAACCCTGGTATCAGAGACGAGCAGAGCCGCCACGTGTATTTCAGAAAAACGCCTATGCAGAGCTCCCGGTATCTTGTAGAAAGGTAGCACTCCCTAAGTGAGTGCCAGACCTGAATATCTATGCAAACACAACGCTGGGGCAGAAAGCTGGGAATATAGAAGATATAATAACAATGTTTCAGGCCAAATGATGAAAGTTGTGTAAATCTAAGATGTGTGGCAAGGAAAACAGCATTTATGGATTTTGTCAAAGTGACTGCAATCAATGGACTGTACCAAATCAATTTGTGCATGCGTGTTTTGCTAGGAACAAAGAATACAGTTTTGGGTTTGGTTTTTTTGCTGAATTAAATACACTGGTACAAGACTTCAGCCCTGGTGCAACCATATTGAGAAAAAGACGCCTTTTACAGGGTTTTTTCCCCCCTTAAGCTTTGTATATATATCCCTTATTCAAGTAAGTGTACCCAGATAAAAGCGAGATGAGATATTTCTGTGCAACAGCAACTGTATTTAAAATTATGCCACCTTTTAAGGTTGTGCTTCAAGTAAAGCCCGGTACTCAGCACTACAGATTAAGTATTTTGTTCCTTAAATGTTCTTCAGAGAATGCAGAAATTTACAACACAACCGTCTACCAAAATACCAAAAGGCAGGCAACTATCCAACAAATACTGATATCTAGTAAGTTTGACTTTGTGCATATGATAAATAATATCATTAAATTTAAAAAGACTTATTTGCATGCTTAAAATTTCACATTACTTCACTAGCTTGTACAAACAGTGCCTGTAAACCCATAAAGAATTTCTTTAAGGAATGACACTAACAGCATCTTGCTTCCTAATGATTTGTATCTTTTATTTCAGCCTCCCCATAAAACGTGCACCCAATCAAGAGGCAACACCACTGTATAGCTTGGAATTCATGTATGCTGACTGACCAGCTTTGGGTGTTGCCAAGAAGAACATATAAACGCCAAACACTGCTTGCTTTTAATTCAGTTCTGGTTTTAATAGAGGTGCCTCTATCTATCCAGATGCTAAATTTAACTGTCTGACAGCTTGTTTCTTTGACGTGTCTTCTCCCCTTTCTAACTTGATTGAAACTGTCTGTTCTTTCTCATCCTATAAATCTGAGCTCACTGGCCAATGCAGTCGCACAGACTTTCATTCTTCACATCAGCACACTAAGTATCAGACTGAATTTCAAAATCGTTTTTGGATGACATTATGCATAGTAGATGGGCAGAAGCATAGCTACTAACCTTTATTTGTGGATAAATTTGTTGTATCATAGGAAGATTTAGTGCATTGAGAGCCTTGGGTCTATTCAAAGTTATTATTCCTGCAGCTCCTCTCTTTTCCAACAACACTTCAGCTGTCGAATCTGTATGCTTTGACATCTTCTGTACATGCAAAAACAGATAAATAAAGCAAATGTCATCAGTTAGGTACCTTAAGTAAAATACTTACAAGAGTGTTTATGGAAATATATTCTTGAAATGCACCACTTAAGATCATAAAACATGGATTTTGGAATTGTATGCTCAGGCTTTCCCACTGTACTTCAAGATTTATTTGCATTTCCTAAACAGTTCTTTTGAAACCACTCTGTTTGAGGCCTTCAGAGTAATAAACTTTAGACAAGTTTTTGAACCACATGCTCTTCGACGATGACATTTGAATTCTTTTAAAAAAAAATCAAAACACAAGAAAACACAAAACCATGGTTCTTTTGACTGACATTCTGAAAATACCTACAACAATTGTAACAATGACAGTTTCATGTGTCACTACTGGCAGTCTGACACCGCAAAACCAAACGCGCACATTGCTTTGTCTGCAAGTAACTTTCACCAGCACAGAACAAATAACTAAATTATTTTCACAATTGATTTCAAACTCACAGTTGAATTATATGTAAAGAATATAGGCAAGCTAACATAGAAACTAACTGTAAAAATAGGTAAGGTCAAATATTTAAGCTTTAATTTACAGTATAATAGAAACTGTAACAAAGTCCTCAAGAGATGTGGACAGTGTTATGCCTGAGCAATAAATGATGGCATTTGTGACCATTGTGAGCAGACACATTAGAAGTTGCATGTGCTGTCTGTCTCAGGGGAGTTAAAAGTCCTAAAAGCTTCCAACTCAGATAAGATGTTGTTCTTACCAAATGTTGTAATATTACTTGCAGCCTGTTGAATGGCTTCAGCCTGAAAAAGAAATATTAAAAAGATAGCTAAACCCATACACCAGCTACCCAATCCCCAAACACACGACTGCTGGGTTAAGCACAGCTTTGTCAGAAAAATTTCTGAACACAATTGCTTTACGTTTTCCTTTTCAAAATCAAGTAAAATTAAGAGTACAATTTTGGTATCGGAACAGTTGGAAACTTCTTTGCTTACTAGTAAATTGGCAGCAGATACCAACGCCAACTATTAATGTTTTCAATGTGTTCAACTTCAAATTAGAAGGACAACCTGGAAATAATAAAACAACGAGTTCGGGGTATATGTTTGATACTTAGGAGTCTATGTCTTTAAAAGATTTATAACCTTTTTCTGGATGTTTAAATACTCGCATTTGGGGGAAATAAAAAAAAACAAGGTCTTGTCAAAAACTTGTGCATTTGCAAAGCCTCCATTACACCAAACCTGCCCTCCCATCCCTGTGTACCTGCGCATTTACGCAGGGTTTACATTAACAGCTTGCACAGGGCTCCTGCCCCTGCTGCAGACGGGGGATACCCATGCTGAGACATTCCGGGAACATGCTACTTGATTTAAGTCATGAGGCAGTTATTTATTAATTGCCACTGCATTCTGTTGAGGAAGAAACAGTTAAGAACAGCATTCGCTGGACTTCGGGCACCAGGCGTGTGTCAATGCTACCGAGCCACTCCATCTTTCAGCTACTTAAAAGCACAAAACACAGGCTAACGTGCCTGGCGCCCTAGGTTAGAATGGGGAAGCTAACCCAGGCCTGGCTAACCTAGGCCTAAATTGTATTTTTATACCGTTTCGGGGGGGCGGTTTACAATCCCCAGCACTAGATGCCTTCCCGGCCCACCGCTCCCTGGGGCAGCCGGCCCGCCGCCATTTCAAGCCCCTCGGCGTGGCTAGAGGGGAAGGAGGGGGGGTGGAGAGCGCGGCACGAAGCTCGGCATGAAGCCCGGCCGCGCCTCAAGGCGACCACCGCCGCTTTCCCCGTTACCTCAGCAGCCGGGCCGCCATGGCGGCAGGCGGCGCGGTCGATCGCCGTCATGGGGGAAGCGGCGCGGCGCATGCGCGGGGAGGGGAAGCGGAGGGAAAAAGCGGTGGGTTCGGGGTTCCCTGCCTTCAGCCCGCCTCGCCCTTCTCCGGGGAAACCGGTAGGGTTGAGGGGCGGCCCCTTCGCCGCCGGGCCCCCCCTCCCGCTCGCCCTCCCGCCCTCGGGGGGGAGGGCGAGCGGGAGGCGGGTCCCAGCGGCGGGCGGCCCATCCGCACCCCCCTTGAGCAGCCCTTTTTTCCAGACCGACAAAGACACCCCCCCCACACACCCCTCTTTCCCTCTCGCTCGGTCGTTGTGCGAAGGGTTTTCCTTACTTCGAGAGGATTTGGGCTGAAGCCGGGCTTGCTGGGTGAGGCCGGGCGGTGTGAGGAGGCGAAGGGCTGTTGGTTTTGTCGGCGGAGCAAACGGTGCCGCCTGTGCGGCCATAACGCGAACCATGGCGGCGGCTGCCCAAGGTGGAGAAGGCCGTGCTGCCACACTGCCTTCGGAGACGAGCCTCGGCAGGCTGAAGCGGCCTTTTGACCGTGTCTCCTTTTTCAGCAGGGAAAACCCATTTCTTGATTTCTGAGCTTCCCCGTTTCTCCTCATCCTCTTGCACCAGCTGCCCTCTTAGCTCCCAGCACAGAGTCTAGCGAGACGGGATGGAGGAGCCGCTCCAATGTAACGTCCCACCAAAAAACTGGTTATCCTAGAAGGTAAATACAGGGGTTAGGCAGCTAACATGGTCACTGCACCGACAGGAGCTAGGGACAGCACTGTGAGCACAAACAGTGTAAGTCCAGCACAAATACACTTGGAAATTGCAGCCAGGAAAATTGCCTTTTTTAAAAAAAAGAGAAGACTAAGGCATCTCAGAACTTACAGACATCATAGCAGGAGTCCATAATACTAAATTCACTTTTATTTCAGTAGCAATGTTAGACCCGGTTTGGTGTTTTGGGGTTTGGTTTTTTTTTTTTGAGGCTGACATATACCAGCATGAGACTGATACCGAAAAGTGTGATGCGCCATGGAGTAAATTGACAATACACTGCATTGGGTAGAAATGTAGCATCATCATCTCTCAATGTAGTAAGTTCTTTGCACTGGCTGGCTTGATTAATGTTTGTATTAAAAAAATAATTAAAAAAAAAATCCTAAAACCTTGTAGCAAAATTCTTTTGCTGTAACAAAAAAGCCGCCAGCTCTCAGAAGCGCTTCTAGAGAAGTCCCCAGAGGGCAACCTTGTTCTTCATTTCAAGAAATGATTCAGCCCCTGCTTACAGCAGTGTCATCTGTATTGGCATTTCCGTTGCAGTAACTCTCAGGGTATCTTAAATCTGGTTGCAAAAATCTTAATCAAACTAAATGGGCACACAAAAAAAGATAGAGAACGTTTCTGTATTATGCAGTCTCAATTTTCAGTCTTGTACATTGTGAACAAAAAATAGCGGAGAACAGGGCATGAGGTGCTTTTGCCGGCATTGGGAGACTGCCTATTGTGAACTAATTAATTGCAGAATTCATTAGAAAATCCAGACTATTTGAACTTTTACTTACAGATTATGTGCTCATCAAAGATGCAGCCTATTAGTGTAATCTTGAGTATATACAGCCCTGTATGCTGTTTTACAGCAAGTACCATGCAATTGAATCTAAACCAGTCTAAATGACACCAAATTGCTACAGTTGCCATATCTGAACCCTTACTTAGATTTATGTTTTTTAAATTATTTTTGAGGATGAGATAATTCTGTATCTCTTTTCCAGGCATAACCAAATTATGAGTCTGGTAAGCAGGTAACATTTTTGTACTTCAAATCCTATGTCTGAGAGTCTATACATTTCACAGACAAATATGAACAGAACCTTCCTGTAGGGTAATCTTTTTGTTAGTGTCATTGTGGAAATGAAGAAGTCAGTGTGTGGAAGCTAACCTTGGGTAAGAGCACGTGGAGGCTGTTTGAAACCCCTGGAAATCACTTAATAAATTCCACCTGCACACGGGCAAGGCTGTGATCAGGACATGATTACACAGGATGTCTGCTTCTAGAGTCCAAAATAGAGGTCAGTGGTCTGATTTGTCTTTTATTTATGCTGATTTAATGTCTTCCCCCCATCTATGTCCCCCTGGCTTCAGCATAAATAATGGTGTAGACCCTTTCTTTGTTGTTTTCCAGCTGTATGTCTGATTTAGAACAAGAGGGGGGCTTGCTCGTTTGTAAACAATGAAGTAACAGCAAGCATTGTCTTGCAACAGCTACTGATTTCTTCCCACAGTGCTGACACTGAATTTATGCTTAATGTTTAAAATCTTTCCCCCCTTTTTTTTTTATTTGGTTTCAAGAACAAGGGGTGGTGACTGAAGAGCCGTGTTCCTTGAGCCTAGCCTTCTACTTCATTTTAAAACACTCTGGTGATAGCTTGAATTTACCCATAGTTGGGGGGGGGGAAGGGGTAGGTGTTAGAAAACTGCAGTTTTCTCAGAGCCAGCCATTTAGTGACTGCAAGCCAGTCCAAAAAGTAATTCAGATACCGTCCTGCTTTTTAATAGACCTCCTGCACACCCCATTTTCTGCAGAATGGAATATCAAAGTGTTTTCTAAAAAAGTAAATAGAAGACTTCTGTAAGTAGAAATGGGAAAAAGAGTGAAAATAACGGAGCTGCATGAGAATAAGCAGAATGAGATGACCTTTAACCTGGCAGTTTATGGGTGATATTACTATGAGCAAAGAGGGCTGCAGGAGACTGGATATACTAGGGGTGAGCAGCACCCCGTAGTAAGCAAGCCAGGAATTCAGGGAGTATAATTGCAATAGCCAGAAGGATAGGCAGGTTGTAATTCCTCCCCTTGGAGAAATTTCCTGGCAGTGTGTTCAGCAGGTTTGGAAAGAGAAAACAAATTGCAGACTGTAGGAGGACTTTAGAGTTGAGCAGATGTTTTCGGGTTTTGTTTCTGGGGATTTTTGGTTTCTTTTCCAGAACAACATATAACTTCAGGATGTGGGAGCTCTTGCTCCCAAGGATTCCAAGAGCAGTTCAGCTGTGTTCTGTATGCCACCTATATACCCCTAATTAATCATTCATTTCTACCTCTCACTTACTTGTCTCTGATTGCTCTCAGTGTAGTTCACCAAGACCAGATAATAAATGGTACAAATACTTCATCATGTCCCGTGTTCCTGCATCTAGGCTTGCTGTGAATTTAGTCTTTTCCTCTGCTGGTCTAACAGCTAGCATCTAATTTCTCTATGTGTGGGTAGTAAGTGCATCCTTTAAACAGTGTATGAAGGTAAGGAAAAATGAAGTCTGTGAAGGCTTGAGGAATAGAATGGGAAGATTTCCAGTTCATCCCTGCTAACTGGTTATTACTGTACTGACAAGCAGTCCACAAATTGTTTTTTCTTAGTCCGGTCTCAGCTGACAATATTCTAAAACTCCTCCACAGATGACAAGGGTTCAAATTTCCTTGCTTCAATGTGGACATCTAGTACTGATGCATCATCTTCCACTGATGTCCATAGACTTAAAATGGGTGGAAAACCAATCTTGTTTCTCCACTTTCTAACAACAGGGCAGGTCAGGGAAGGACTGGAACACAGGGAACACATATGTAATATGAAGAAGCAAATTTTTGCTTTTGTCTGTAACGTGAGCAATCCCACGCGAATAGAGTGCCTTCCCCAGGGCTTTTAGTCAGAGTCTTTTCAGATAATGCATCCGTATAACATCTGAAGTCATAGATTTGGGATGAGGGCACAGCTAATGGCATGCAGTAGTGAGTTTCTCCTGTAACAAGGAGTGTGTGTGAGGAGGAAACAACATTTTTTTCTTTTTTTCCTTCCCCCCTCTCCCCCACCAGTTAATTTGCATCTTATCAGTGGGGAACTTGAAGTGTTTGGAAAAGGATGAAAGCAAATCCATAATGAAACTGTGTGAGCTGAAGGAGTTTCCATTTTCTTTTGGCCTCAGAGGGCACGGGGCGGGGGGGGGGGGGGGAGGGGGGGGGGGGGGGG
>VZSF01002517.1:0-58609 GCA_013398295.1 Chionis minor | reverse complement strand
CCCCCCCCGATCTCTAACCCGGCACCGGCTTCCTCCTCACCGGGGGCGACGGGCCTTGTCCCCGCCGCCGCCCGGGATGCTGCCGTTGGGCCCCTGCCTCAGCCTTCTCCTTCCTTCCTTTAAGGGCTGCTCGGTTCTGCTTTCCCTCCTCGGAGGTGCCTCCCGTCTGCGCCGGGTGGTCGCGTGTGTGTGCGCCGGCTTCCCTCTCCCGGCGGTGCCCAGGTGTTAATTAATGGTGGCTGAGGGGTGACCTCGTTAGGCTGGCGGCCCTCCTCTCCAGGAGCTCGGCCTTGCACCCGGAGCGCAACCGCCGCCGGTGCGACCGAGTCCCCCTTTGCCCCCCCGCGTGGCCACCGGCGGCCGCGGAGGTGCCCGCTGGCTGGGCCGTGTCCCGCGGGAATTCCTGCACCGGCATCCCCCGGCTTCTCCCTGCTGCCGCCGAGGTCCAGGCGTGGTGGTACGTGTGGCCGTCGCTCGGCTTTTCAGCCCTTAGATCCGTAAAATGTGATGATTTTTAGTCAGCAGGTTGTCAGTTGCTCCTCTGTTTATTAAAACAAGGATAGGGATAGATGCTTGTTTAAGAAATCAGTGCCATAGGCATTGTGTATGCCTGGTGTATCCCGTGAGGTGGAGTTTAAAAGCCATGTTTGGTCAGTAGCTCTAAAGTTTTAACAGCAGACTTTTTTTTTTTTAAATGTCGTGTTAATGAAAAATGTACTGTTGAAGGGCAATAAACTTGGAGTTTAGGGGAGAGGAAAGTGGCTGTCTGAACGTAACACTGAAGTATTTCAGTAAAAACTCACCCAAAACATTACTGTGTTACTAAGACAGAGGGTCCTGTTGTCCACTGTATTTAATAATGTCCAAGGGAAAAGATTGTAAATGCTAGTTTTCTAGCTTGGTTATTGTTTTTGTATTTGTTTGCCTGGATATAAATAGTGGACAAAGGCGACATTTATTTTATTGTTTATATTCTCCAAAGAGCCACTGGGGAATAAGGGGAAAAGAAAACAATCCTCTTTTTAAGGATGGTTTTTGTGATAGCAGTCATAAACCCAGTAAAAAAAAAATCCTAAGCAGGTTTAAAAGCCAAAAAAAAAAAAAAAAAAAAATCAGGTGGAGTGAGACTACGAGAGCAAAAGCTGCTGCTGATGCGAGGGGCTCACGTGAGGAAGCTGTGGTTGGTGACTAATGGAGCTGGTGCCAGGGCACAGTTTAAACGCAGCCTAAAATTCATCCTGATCTTCAGCTACCGCGCAACGGGCCTGAGTTTATATAGTGGCACGGGACAGCGCGAACTGGTGGCGTGACCTGGTGGCAGTAGTGCTGGCTGGTCCCCCAGGCTGGATATTGCCTGGAAGGGCTCTCTTGTTTCGAAAGAGACCGCTGCCGGGCTGGGGGGCGCAGCTGGGGTGCCCTCGTTCCCTCTGCGCTGGGGGCGGCCATGCGTGCGGAATGCTGCAGCTCGGACACGGGGCACCGGCCTCATCCGTGGATGAAGGCGTGTTTGTTGTTTACCACCATCAATGAAGCGTTAACCTTGGTCGCGTGGCTATGTAGTTGGTAAATTAAAAACTGGTTAAAGAATTGGAGTTTAATGCTGGCTAAAACTGATTAAAAAAGATAGATAGAGGACATCTTAATTTGTACGTATTAAACAGAAAACATGATTGGAAAGCAGGAGTCCTAAGATGTGAGTTTAATGTTTTGCTCTTTAACAGATGAGGATCTGATAGTGTTCTTGTCTTTAATGTTAATACTAGCACTATTGTATCAACTTAGCAACTTCAGACCTATTATAAAGGGCATTAAACCTATTATAAACCTGATCTTGACATACTTCAGGCATACTGTAGTCTCTCACTCTAATTGACTAAATGTGTCAAAGCATGTAGGGTTTTATATGCACATTGAATGAAGTAGAAAAACCTATAGGCCAGCACATTAAGTAAGTGCATGCCAAGCAACACAAAATAAAGCAATTTTAAGAGTTAAGTGTTTTAGAATGAGGTGGTTTCACTTCATGGAAACCCTAATTATGGTGGCTAATGTTACAACACTAATGTGTTGCTTCAGACATGAAATAAATATATATTCCAGCACTGAGTTAATTCACTAAATGTGATTTGTTCCTGATTTTATAAATTCCGAGTAAGGTATCCGTGCTGGGGCCTCAGAGGAGGACTGCTTGCCTTTAGGGCGCAGGGAATGGTAATGTGGGGCAGATGGGTCAGCCTGCTGAAATTGGTCTGTATGTCATGGCAGGGGACAGCCCCTCCAAGGGCTCCGCCTGGAGGTTGGCCTGCCTGGAAGAGGCTTGGGACCAGTGATGCAAGAGTAAAGGAAGCCTGTGCGCTCCTCTCTCATGATGTAAGTTGTTTGCATAACATTCTCCTCCTTTTCGGCGTGGACGCAGGCGACAGCACCAGGCTGTTCCTTAGGGGTGAAATTTGCTTGGAAATGGACAACATGGTCTATTATTCATGTTTATTACAGCAACGCTTTGTAGGCCTGCTGGATGCGGGGCTTAATTCTGAGAGATGCTGCACAGATACCCTAGCAGAAAGTCTTTGATCCAAAGGTTTTGTAGTTGAGATCAGTGAGACAAGGCGGGCTGAGGAAGAGGTAGTGTGCATGAGGAGTTTGATGGGTGCGCTTGTTGTGGCAGTTTCCCCAGCCGGGGGATGAGCGAGATCTTCTTTGAAGATGGATAGTTCATAAATCTACTTCTCCAGCACAGACCTGTTCTGAATCAAATGACGATTAGTGACTTGAGTAAACAAAAGTTTGCTCAAGAAACATGTTTTCTATTAGCAGATTTTAAAATGTTTGTATGAAAACTTCACGTGTAATTTCACGTGTTTGCTACAAAGTTAGTTTGCTGGTCAGGGAAAGTGTGAAAGGGGTAAAATAAGATGTGATGCCATGTTGGCTGGATTTGATTTATCCACGCAATGCAAACAGCAAGCTAGTCTGCTCCGTTCTTACGGTTGCATGTTGCTTGAGAGAATTACTGATTCCTGTTTTGAAATTCTACTCTTGGATTATGTTTTCTGAGACTGTATAAACATAAATCTTCTACAGTGATTTTGCTAGGTATTGAATGGGTTAAGCTACTGTAGATCATCTGCACTGTATTCCGATGAAATGTCCTGGGGGGGGGGGGGGGGGGTTGTCTGGTTTTTTTTTTTTACTTTCAGTATACATCCAAACCCTGATTTTGAGGGTCTGCTTTGTGAGTTTCCATTATACTTTAATTCTCAAAGCCTAGTGAATGGAATATTTATGGTGAATTAGACTTTATTGAAAAACAGCAGTACTCCTTCACCCCAAATCTAACTTTCTGTTGGTCTGCAAATGAAGCTTTAATGCCTTGTGCTGTGCCAAAATGTTTTCCCTGAGAGGTTTAGGGATTTGATACCCCAGTCTGATCTGTTGATTGGTGCTTTTTTTCCCCCCCGAGATACAGTGCAAAGCAGGTGTTTTGAAGTGTTTTGGTTTTTTTCCCAAGATTTTGGGAAGAGTGATTCCAAAGGGATAGACGAGTTTTTAGTGTATTATATTATAATTTTCCTTATTATGATTTTCCTTTGTCTTATAGGGAGCTTCTTGTAATGTCAGATTATCTTGAATAGATTAGCTTTTTATCCTTTTTGATCTTGAAATCCTCTTAATTATTAGGAGAGCCAGAGTAAATAAGGATCGATTTAAGAACTAAAAAGGCAAGAATGCCAAGAAGATACTTAACTAAATGTAGAATACACATATTTGTCTCTTTCCAGCTACCTGCCAAAGAGCATCCTTACAGTCATTAAAATGGCCATCGCCTTGTCATCACTGAATTCCTTGGGACAAATGGTTTTTTCTTGGTTCCTCAGATAGTTGCTCAAAGGTACAAGTCTGCAGAAACGTTGCTGTAGCTGTTTGCAGAAGATGACTGAATGAAAGATGTGTTGTAGATAAAAGGGTTTGAAACTGGGTTTTGACTTGCTGGAGGAATAGATACAAACCAGGCAGCAGCAATCTGAATCAGGAAACTTAGAAAAAAAATAATAGACTCTAGTACTTAGCTAAAAAAAATCCTACCTGTGCAAAGCTTGAAGGAAGAATAGTCTTGTGGTTAACCTGTACGTTCTTTATATCTGAAAAGAAGCACGTGCACTGGTGCACAAGCAGGCTCAGAGCCCGAGTTGCTCTTGCAGAATAATCCCCGGTCTGAGAAAGCCGGGGTGGCTGCAGGCTTCCTGTGCAGCTACGAGCAAGGCACTTGCGCTCCTGGGCTGGTACGACAGGGTCATGGGCTGGGGGGAAAAAGGGCAGTTCAGATTTTAATGAAGTATTTTTCTGTTGTTGTCATGTTGGGGGTGATGGGATGATGAGGGAACAAAGACTTGGCTCCCTGTTCTGAGTTCTGTAGTGGTTTGGAAAGACAACTCTGGGAAGACAAAGGGCTGTTTGTCTGTTGGAGGACCAAGGTGCTTTCTTGTGACGTACACCTGCTGTGCTGTCCCCTTGCTTTGCAGGGCTCTCTCAGGATCTTTGCAGAAGTTTCAGTTTCCGTGTTAGGGCTCTGTTGTCTATCTGTGCAACTTACTTAAGTTTAGGGAAGATAGCTTCAAAACTGCTACTCCTGTTTTTCAGAGTGATGTTACTTACCACTCTCCAACCTCTGTGGTCTCACTTGTCCGGGCTGAACTGACATTCGGTGCCTGGGGAGGTTATGGAGCGGATCATCCCAAGTCCCATTATGCAGCATATACAGGACAACCAGGTCATCAGGCCCAATCAGCATGGGTTTACGAGAGGCAGGTCCTGCTTGACTAACCTGATCTCCTTCTATGACAAGGTGACCCACTTGGTGGATGAGGGAAAGGCTGTGGATGTTGTCTACCCAGACTTTAGTAAAGCCTTTGACACGGTTTCCCACAGCATTCTCCTGGAGAAACCAGCTGCTCATGGCTTGGATTGGGTGTACTCTTCGCTGGGTCAAAAACTGACTGGATGGCTGGGCCCCAAGAGGGGTTGGTGGTGAATGGATTTAAATCCAGTTGGTGGCCAGTCACAAGTGGTGTTCCCCAGGGCTTGGTATTGTGGCTGGTTCTGTTTAATATCTTTATCAATGACCGGGACAAGGGGATTGAGTGCACGCTCAATAAGTTTGCAGACGACACCAAGTTGGACAGGAGTGTTGACCTGCTTGAGGGTAGGAAGGCTCTACAGAGGGATCTGGACAAGCTGGATTGATGGGCTGAGGCCAATGGTGTGAGGTTCAACAAGGCCAAGTGCTGGGTCCTGTATTTGGGTCACAACAACTCCATGCAGTGCTACAGGCTTGGGGAAGAGTGGCTGGAAAGCTGCCCCATAGAAAAGGATCCGGGAGTGTTGGTTGACAGTTGGCTGAATATGAGCCAGCAGTGTGCCCAGGTGGCCAAGGCAGCCAACAGCATCCTGGCTTGTATCAGGAACAGCGTGGCCAGCAGGAAAGGAAGTGATCGTCCCTGTGTATTCGTCACTGGTGAGGACACACCTCGAGTACTGTGTTCAGTTTTGGGCCCCTCACTACAAGAAGGACATTGTGGTGCTGGAGCGTGTCCAGAGAAGGGCAGTGAAGCTGGTGAAGGGCCTAGAGCACAAGTCTTATGAGGAGTGGCTGAGGGAACTGGGGTTGTTTAGCCTGGAGAAAAGGAGGCTGAGGGGAGACCTTGTCGCTCTGTACAGCTACCTGAGAGGAGGTTGTAGTGAGTTGGGGGTCAGTCTCTTCTCCCAAATAACAGGCAATAGGACGAGAGGAAATGGCCTCAAGTTGTGCTGGGGAGGTTTAGATTGGATATTAGGAAAAAAATTCTTCACCAAAAGGATTATCAAACATTGGAAGTGGTGGAGTCACCATCCCTGGAGGTATTTAAAAGGTGGGTAGGTGTGGTGCTGAGGGACATGGTTTAGTGGTGGTTTTGGCAGTGATAGGTTTGTGGTTGGACTTGATCTTAAAGGTCTCTTCCAACCTAGGTGATTCTGTGATTCAATAGGCCTCTACCAAAACTTTGCGCTTCATTCTGCCTCAAAGGACTTGCAATTTACATTCATACTGAAGTCCACTCTTTTTACTCGCTGAACTTTTCTTCCTCACTCCTATTCTCTGTTGTTCATTTAAAACTTGCCAGTAGTGCTGTCTTCTGTCCTCCTACTGTCTTGTGGATCAAAAAAAGTTTTTTGCCAAGTGAAGATACAGTATTTTAAGGCCGTGGTTAAAATAACCAGTAGATAACTAGTCTGTTCTCACTTAAAAGTACAATGGTTTTCCATCTTTTTGATTTGCTGCACACTCAGTTCCTGACTTGGCATGGTTTTTTTGTCAGTAGAAGGGAAGCCCTGTAGATTATTAAGTTTTTTGTAGACTTTTTCAGTAACAATACCACTTTATTGTTTGGTTTTTTTTTTTAATTTTCAGTCATTTATTTTTAGAATTTAAAAAATTGCAAAATAAAATCACTTTCAAAAACCTGTCTCCTAAACAAACTAGTGATCAAAACATTAAAGAATGCCATATGGCTCCTACCAGTCTTGATGCTGTTATATTTCTGAAGAGTATATTCTGTGTTATTAATAATAGTCAATGAAACACTCTCAGGGTAGGAAAATATTTACAGAAATTATTATGAAATATACTTTACATAGGATTCTTACCCAAGATGCTCTCATCAAAATACTAGCAGTAGATCTTTTGGTTTAATCCTTGCACACAACGGGTTAGAAGCAGATAGATGCTGGGGCAGATATACGTTATGGAAGGGGAAAGAAGATGCAGCAACTGAAGTATTTAAAGGTTAGCAGTAGAACAATTATTATTAAAATTCACACAATGTACAAAATTGAAGTCACATTCCAATAGAAAAAAGGAAACAGAATTAAAAAAGATGAAATACTAATTGCTCTGAAAGCCCTCGCTATAATTTATGTGAAATCAGATGGTTCAGAGCTCATGTAAGGAATATGGCTGTATTGTTTAAATTGGGATTGCTTCAATTCATACTTGCAAAGAAGTTGTCCTAATAAGCAGTTGGTTAAAATTTGAGTTCTGTCTTGTCATGGGGACAGGGGAGGAAATTTATTCTTCAAAATTCAAAATTCTTCAAAAAGCTCTGATACAGCTAGTAAGCAAGTTACTGTAAATAGCTGAGCATATACTGGTTTTAGTAGGAACAACACTGAAACCTCAGTTAGGTCCCCTTGACGTAAGTGGGGCCCTGCACAAATTCTGGAGTCTTTGTTGTCAGAGCAAGGCGAGGCATAAAGAAAATAAAAGCACAGATGATGACTGATCTAATTTAGTCACTAGGAGGAGTTGTTTTATGGATATAGGAACCAAAAAAGAGCAAATATATGAGCAAAAACCCACAGTCCTTCCAACTGTCAGGTGGAAGTGGCTGACTGAACCGAAAATTGCAGGAGCTAACTAGACAGCTCCTGGTTTTTGGTTTGTGTGGCTTTTGATGGGAGCTGGTAACAGAAAGAAAATGTGTTTTCACATTTGACTGTTCTAACAACTTAATTGGGACTTTTTCTAACCTTTTAACACTTGAAATACTTTTTTTTTTTTCTTTTTATAAATTGAATTGTCTCTGAAGAAACCAGAGAAAAAGCATTCTGTTTGTATGTGCTGGCATCATTTTGATTAACTTCTGACCTTGAAGTTGAATACATGAATATTTAAGGTTCCAAGATTTTTATGCAACCTTTTCTCCCTAAGTGAAACGAGAGATCCTCGTAGATAGGATTCCATAGAAATGACATTTAAAAGTGAAAAGCACACACAAACCTCATGATTGTTTGGGATTTTAATGGTGGTATTTTGTCAATAACTGAACTGTGTAAGGTTTAGGTTATTTTAATGGACTGTTGTTTTTAGAAGTATCCATGGCCTGTTCTGTCAGCTGTTATGTGTATGTTGGATCAGTAAGAAACAATTTAACATACTTGTGAAAGTTAGAGTCTCTTTTCTGTTATTAGCTGTGCGTGCGTTTGCAAATCCATTGTCAGTATTTAAATAAATTTTGAATTATAATTAAATAATTTAAAGGCACTGGATACATTAATGCATGACTGATTTTAAGGGGATGATGCTGTGCTTTCAGTTGTGTTTTGAAAGACTGTGATTTCATTGGAGCTCTTCTAGTGGGAAGAGGTGCAGACCTGCAAAAAAATACTTCACATTCCTAGAGAAGATATTCCCAATCATAAATTGAGTGCTCTTAGAGAAATTTCAGGTTCTTCTGGAATAAAACGCTCTCTTCAAATGTTGGTCTTTAAAAGGGTTCATGTGTGATAGTAACACTAATCCAAATAGCAAAGGGATGACAACACCCAATATATTAAACGTTCAACTTTCTCATAATGAACACGAACCAATCTTCCTAGGTTAACTTTACAGATATTAATATAGCAAAAATAGTTGTCTAATATAATGGTTTTGAGCTGGTAGCCTGCTGGCAGAGCTTTTTTTTTAATTCCTTCAAAAGAAACCTTCTGTTAGCTAGCCTAGCTTATTAAAATGGTTTGTTGTTTTTCAATGTGGAAGCTGATTGGTCAAATTAAAGTCTAAGTAGTGGTGAATTTATTTTTCACTGTTGGTTGTCAGTTTTGCAGTCTTTTACTTCTGGAAAGGGTAAGTGTGGGCAGCTGCAGTACAGTTATCTCCTAATCCACCTTTCTTCAAGTTCAGAATTTGACTTGAAGAGATCATTTTAGGGCCTGTATTTATGTTCTGTCCTGGTGTTTCTTTGCTTCTAGGCCCTTGAGGTTGTTATCCTGATTTTGAGGGTCCCTTGTTTTAATCCTATAGCCCCATCCTAATTCCCACCTCTCTTCCCATCCAGCCTAGAAGCTCAGGCCTCCCACCAATTTCTGCAGTGGTTGTGGAGTGCTTAGAAAATGACGTTTCAAGAGGAGACTGATGAACCTTTTGAAGGCCATTGTGAGGCTTTGGATGATCATTTGTTTTGATAATTAAATAAACCTGGCTATGTATGTGGCTGCATTATTAAATTACAAAATCATGGCTATCCTTTGGTATAGTAGGGAATACTGGAAATGAAGCAGTTAGCCCTGGGGAAGAAAAGACAACTTGAAAGAAAAGACTTGCAAATGCTAGCACTTAATTGCCACTGTAACTTTGAATATGTAAATTGTTCTCTGTCCTAACCATGAAAGATGTTTTATTGCATAATATTAAAGCTGCTGTTGGGAGAACTTCACAGAATTGGTCACAAACCACATCTTTTTTGTTGCTACCATATACCACTAGTTAGTCTAGACAAATGGCCTTCCCCACCCTGATACTGCATTTATTGCTCAGGCATGTCAATTATAAAAAAGAAACTGTCTTTATCCCTGGTGACTGGCATTGCAGGTCTGTTCCCACGTGGTACCTTAACCATGTTGTGTTTTATTTGTTCGCAGGGTAGCCCCAGTTCCTTGAGAGTGCACGAGATACTGGATGCTTGTGGTAAACCATGGCAGCTGGTGATAAGGTTGCCATTTTAACCGATGATGAAGAAGAACAGAAGAGAAAGTATGTGCTTGCTGATCCTTTCAATGGCATTTCCAAGGATCAAGACTTGCCACCCAATAATGAATCCCCTTCGACGGAGACAACCACTGTCCCAGATGAAGAGCTAGATTGGCTAGAGAAGCACTGCGTCAAAATAAACAATGATCTTCTCATCTCAAAGGTCTTTTATTTTTTCTTCTATTCTGCATATGGCTCGCTCTACCCCTTGCTGCCTGTGTATTACAAGCAGCTGGGTATGACACCCAGTCAGAGTGGACTTCTGGTGGGCATCAGGTACTTTATTGAGTTTTGCAGTGCTCCCTTCTGGGGGGTGGTGGCAGATCGCTTCAAGAAAGGGAAGATTGTCCTCCTCTTTTCGCTTTTATGCTGGGTTTTATTTAACCTGGGGATTGGATTCGTTAGACCAGCCACCTTAAGATGCGTACCAAAGGGCCTTCCTCCAGCACATCCCACCAATGCAAGCAGCCTTTTAACAACAGTTTTGCAAAATGCCTCAATGTCTTCTTCACTAACCACAGCGAGCACTGCATCCCCCAGAGTTCGTGGGAGGAGGGACCTGCTGACTTCTAGTCCGGTCACTTTGGAAACAACACGGACAGCCAATCCTGAAATAACATTCCTGTTACCTACACAGAGCAGTGATGCGGAGTTTGTCTTGGAAAATAGTACCCATTTTATTTTGAAAAACACCACCACTAGCCCAGTCTCACCCGGGAACGTGACTCCGAGTACCACCCCAGCTGCCATCACCACTAAGCCGATGCCTTCTGACCAAGCTGTGCTGGTTTATGATCAACAAGAAGTGGAAGCCATCTTTCTGCTCATTCTGCTGGTTGTCATAATAGGAGAATTTTTCAGTGCTTCCTCAGTTACTATTGTGGACACAGTAACTCTGCAGTACCTGGGCAAACACAGGGACCGCTATGGATTGCAGCGTATGTGGGGGTCTCTGGGCTGGGGGCTGGCCATGCTCTCCGTGGGAATTGGCATTGACTATACCCATACAGAAGTCAGCATTGAAGGTCAAGGATGTAAAGCTCCTGAGTACAAGAACTACAGGATAGTTTTCATCGTTTTCGGTGTGCTGATGACAATGGCATTAATTGTGGCCACCCAGTTTCGATTTCACTATGCGCACTTCAAGCAAGACGAAAACAAGAGAAAAGAGGTAGAAATCTCACAGGTGGACAGAAGTGCCTCCAACGAATCCTCCGATAACACTCCTACCAGTATAAGCCAGTCGCAGTCTTTCAGTTTTTGGGACCTAATAAAACTGCTGTGTAGTATCCAGTACGGCTCAGTGCTCTTCGTGGCTTGGTTCATGGGGTTTGGATATGGCTTTGTGTTCACCTTTCTTTACTGGCACTTGGAAGACCTGAATGGCACCACCACTCTCTTTGGAGTTTGTTCTGTGCTCAGTCACGTGTCTGAGCTGACTGCCTACTTCTTCAGTCACAAATTGATTGAATTGGTTGGTCATATCAGGTAAGATGTTAGACATCATTAAAGAGTTACAAAAAAAAATGTTGAATTCCAGGCCTAGCCTTGTGTTATAAAGTGAAATTCAAATTAATCTTTTTATTTTAAAGTTCTGAGTCCTGCTCAGTTACATAGCTTGCCTACTGGAGCTTTTTATTGTTATTTTAGGAGTTGGAAATGCTCTGAAATGCTTCCTTTGCATTTTAGTTGTGTGTTAGTATGTGCATTATGCTTGGCAACATAACCTTTTGCAGACGGTTCCAGAAGACATCGTAGTTCACTGATGCAGAGCTCTGTTAGAGATCTTTACAATTAGCCACCCACTCAAGGATTGTCTGTTTTGACATATAAATGCCATTAATTTTACATTATTTTTTTCCTGTGAGTAGCGGCGTTCTGGAAACCTCCAGCCTGCTTGTCCTCGTGGGGCAGTTCTTTGCCCCCGCAGTAGCCTAGGAAGGTGTCACTTGCAGGCCGAGAGGGGAGGAGGATGAGATGAAGAAATGAGGTGAGCGCCTCCTGTGCATATGCCCTTGTAATCAGACTCTGGGTGTTGGCAGAATGAGGTTGCCGCCTGGTAGTGTCGCTTACGGGTTCAATTCCTCGCTCTCTTCCTTTAGATGCAACCGCGTGTGTTAGCTACTGAAGTGAAATGGCTGTGCAGGGCTCCTTCGGTAGTTTTTGGCTAGTATAAGTGAAACTCACCGCTTCCAGCACATTAGAGAGCATTGTTGTCCACTAAACTCACAATTGATTTAATTTCTGCGTATTCTAAATCCCTTCAGTACTCTTTAAAAAAACCTCAGGGGCAGAAAGATAGGGGGCAATCTGAGTTAATGAAGTCGTAAAGTTTTTTGGTTTTTACATTTACTCAGGTGGTCTGTGCAACTGGGCACAGAGCTCTGACTGCTGTCTCTTCCAAATGCCCTGTTTATAATTATACCGTTGTTGTTTTAAGCTGTCTCCACTGTTCTTTTTTGTGCATTCTGTTCTGTGGGTTTACTTTTTGGTAGGGTTTTTTTGTCTTGCTTTTATTGGGAATTTTTTTTTTATTTATTTGACCTCTACTAAAAATTCTTTGAGATGTTTAGCATTATAATTGAGAGAGTACTTAAAAGATGTCTTATTCTGTCTTTAAACTGAGGAGGTTCTCTTTACTTTGACTCAGTCTTTTATTCTCTGAATTTGACAATAATTAGTATGAGAAAACATGACACCTTTCATGCAAAGATTGGAGGAAGGCTATGATGATGGAGGAGTGGTGAGAACAGATCACAGTCTTGATAGCTAAAGATAGCTTGGGTATGCTCTTTCAGTGTATAGTGTTATAGTACAAAATTCAGGCTTAGACTTTAACTAGAGAAAGAATGAAAAACAAAAGAATAGTAGGCTTGCAAATAAGATGAAATAGAAGGGCATAGGAGCATTGGCCAGTAAAAAGAAAGATGATGTACTGGATTACTCCTCTTTTTTTTTTTTTCCTGGTTTTTTTTTTCCTTTGCATTGTCAAGCCTATGAAGCCAAGATTGGATCAAGATTAAGTTGTTTAAACACTACGTCCTATTTGCAATGAAACAACATTCTTTATTACCTACACCTGGGAAACACACATTAGTCATATTTTAATGTTATCTAATGCTTACTTGTGTTTAGTCATCATAGTTTATGAGATGTCTCCTGGTTGCCTTTCTTCTTGTACTTTTTGAACTTTTTATAATGCATGGTTTGTTCCAGAGGGGGCAAATTTTTATTTTTTTTTTTTTTAAGAGGGGAATGTATAGGAGTTTGTAGCTCATATTCTTTGATAGTTCTGTATATGTCTGCTGCCTTATAGTACAGATGTTCATTCTCCCATTAATAAGAACCAATAGCCTCCAACTATATATCCTTCTTGGAACTTAGTATGAAACATTTGGGATCTTTTTTTTTTTCCTTTAATAGCTCAAAATTCCTTGTTTACCATTTTGGCATAAAAGCAGTTACACATTTATGGGAATTGTGCTATAAGGTCTTGTATGAAATAAGATAGAATTACGTCTTAATCCACCGCTAGCTCTGAGTATTTCACAGGGTATTTCACAGTTAGAGGGAAGGTGACTTGGCATCTCTTTTTGGTAAGATGACTTCAGTGCTGACGTTTTCTCACCTTACATTGTCTTCTGTCACTAATGCTTTAAAAAAAAGGGGGGGGGGGCTATTTGCACTCTTCCTTCTGCGTTGTTAGACTCCTAGATGTAGACAGTCATTCTGCAGTATTTATTTAAACATTATCGTTCAATCTTCCCTTACTGTCCTGATTCTTTCAAGACAGTTATGATTACCAGAATTGCGTGCACTGTAGCAGGAAAAAATGCTATTGACTGTCCTTTGCAGAACTACAAAAAACCAGGCTTTACACCCTTGGCAGATAGAAACTCAGTTTTCCTTTTCTAGCCTTGTAAAGCTTTCTGTTTCTACCATTCTGTGCATTGACATATAAGATCTTTACAACATTTTGAAACGTATTCTGTTTTCACAGGTTTTTTTTGAACTACTACTGAAATTACTGTCCAGGCATTTTAAGCATGACCATACTAAACATATGCTGATTAAAATGCCTAATTTATGACTTCATTAACTTTACTGTTTGTACACATGTGCACTGCATGTGTGCATATATTATACATTCTGCTAGTGTTTCTAACATTGTATATTAGCAGATCGCTAGATAAATCTGGAGTGGTGACAGTGATCGGCTCAGCTAGAAAGCTGTTCTGTGATTGTACAGATTTACAAAGGGAGGGAATATTGCAGATGTTAGAAGGGTATTTTTTGCTTTACCTCCTCCAGCCACCTTCTGAGAGATGACAGAGTGAGTAGATTTTCATTTAAAAGTAAACCAAAGAGTTAAATCAGTCATCAGAAAGTGTGGTGAAGGCCACAAGTTTTTTGAGAGGATATTGCAATGGAAAAGTTGCAAAACTGACTATAAAATATTTAGACAGCATTGTTGAATGTATAGAATTGTAGAATGGTTTAGACTGGAAGGGACCTTCGAGATCATCTAGTTCCAACCCCCCTGCCGTGGGCAAGGTCATCTCCCACTAGACTTGGTTGTTCAAAGCCCCATCCAACCTGGTCTTGAACACTTCCAGGGATGGGGCATCCACAGCTTCCCTGGGCAACCTGTTCCAGTGCCTCTCCACCCTCATAGTGACTAATTTCTTCCTGATACCTAATCTAAATCTCCACTCTTCCAGTTTTAAACCGTTCCCCCTTGTCCTATCACTACATGCCCTGATCAAGAGTCCCTCCCCATCTTTCCTGTAGGCCGCCTTTAAGTACTGGAAGCACTCCTAACTGCCACTGAGTTTAGGAAGATGATGTTAATCTCTGAAAATAACCTCCTACTTGAGGTTAATCTTGAATGTATTTGTCTGACCACAATTCCAGCATGTGAGTTTTTACAGGAAGCAGAGACTGGCAGTCACGGCTGTAAACAGCTTAGTCTCCTTAGCATTGAATCTATATTTATGTTTTAAATGTTTAACCTGTAACTTGAATATGGTGTCTCTGTGGATCCTGCATGTAGGGTTCATAAGGAACATCTGTTTGTGTTACACATTTAGGTCTGATGAGGAGCGTAAGTGATTATTATAAATGCATTTTTGAAGACTCTGTAAATACACAAAAGTTCTCGTGTGACATACCCCTCCAAAAGCATAATTATAGAAATCTCCATAAACTGTAATTTACCTAAAACTTTGTACATATTCTAACAAATTAGAAGGTAGAACTTGACTAAATTGCTGCTCTTAAACTCTAAGTCCCAATCTTTCTGCAAGTGTAACATGGCAGAGAAGTGTGGCCGAGTATGTTAGTGGTGATGGAAAAACTATGAAGCAGGAGGAGACCTCTTCACATTTCTGCTCTGGCTGTGATACAGAACAGCTGAGACGGGAAGAAAGTTTTTGGTGCACAGGCAAAGTTTTTGCTAGACAAAAGTGAAATTCAGCTGGCAAGAACTGGTCCTAAACAAAGTGCTGGGCGCACCTGTATTGCTGATGAGGAAAAAAAAGTATATAGTGAGGTGGTTCCTTTGTATCCCCAGGATTGTGCATCACCCTGAGCCGTACTAGAGGGGAGTGAAGAAAGGAGCCTGCAGACCTTGTATGTTTGTTTATCTTTTGTGGCAAATACAGTGTCCTAATACATTTCAGAAATGTGATTGTACATAAGGATTACATTAAGTGGTGGCTATGAAAGGAACTAAGTTATTTCTTTGGAACAGAAGGCATTAATTAAAGGGGGAGATGAAAATTTATGATGCATGAGAACAAGTTTGTTCTCTTTCTTGTATGATAGAAAACTTTTTCATGGCTTCCCATGTTTTCTTCAATGAATGCTTGGGCTTGCATTGCCTAAAGGCAGCTTAAACCAGCTATTCATGGACCTTACATGTATCTGGAAGCAGCACAGCTTCATCTAATGTGTGATGGGGCGCGGGGAGGGGGAACTTCCTGCAAGCTTACCCAACTTGTTGAAAGTGAAATATATCGTCTTCTGTAAATCCATGTTGTTGCGAAATGCACAGACCTGCCTTTATAATTTTGAATGGGTTTGGTATCAGTGACATAATGAAAACTACGGTATTGGGGTTTTAGCTGTCAACATGCATATTTGGAGACTTCAGATGTTAACAAGATGCTGCATTTTTATGATTGCATCTCAGTCTAGGTTTTTCAGTGGCTATGTACCATTTAATTAAATCTCAGTCTGCTTGTGTAGAATAGCTAACTAAAAAAGCAGCACAGAGTAACAAGCCCTTTCACGGTGTCTGTGCTTACACCTTAATTATTAAATCAATTGCATTTATTTCACTTGTGCTAAACCAGGGGTCAACCAAGAAGCCGTATTTGGACAATAAATTATCCTTGTCCCTGAAAAAAATCTTTAAAGGTTGCAATAGCATCTTTCTTCAAGCTAAATACGTGGTTTTGAATTAAGTCTTTGTTTCCTAAGCACCATCTGAAAATAAGAGAAAGATAGCTGGATGAATAAGCACCCTGGAGGTAAGCTAAGCTAAATCTGAAAACTGGAAGGCAAAACTCATCAGGTTAAATGTGCAATGGGGAAAGCACTGTACAAATAGTCTTTGTGCTTCATTGTTTAAAAATTCTTAAAAGAGCTTTTTTCCTCTTCATTCTGAGATGCAGCATCTGCTGCTTTTCAACAGGATGGTTAAGTTTTATCCTGAGGCATGTTGTTATAAACCATATTGCTTCTGTGGGATGTGTTTTTAGAGTAGTTCTGAGCAGTTTGCAGATACTGGGACTATACACTTATATTAATTGGGGTAAAATTAATTCGTCTAATACAAATCTGCACCAGGCTTACATTAAAATGGAATAACGAATCTCTGAATGGTTAGAAAAGATGATTGTTTGGAAGGGATGTTGAATGTGCTTAGAAATGGTCTCTCTGAAATACAGTCCTGTGTGGACCGTGGCATGGAACTACAGAGCTTAGTTAAAATCTCAATGGCTTTGAATTTTTTTCCTACTAGGATTTTGAAGAGACTCCTAACTTTAGCCTCAGTTTGAGTATATGTTTGGAGTGGGCAAGAGGAGAGTTTATGTTTGGGTGCAAGACTTAAAGACTGTATTTTGTGTTTAGCAAATGCTTGTAGACTGGCAAACTGTTTGTACAGCTGCAAATGATTTCTGAAGCAGTAAGGTATATTATAACATACCAAAAAACGAAAGTGCAAACTATCCTGACTTCTCTTTTCCTTACTTCTTTTAGAGTGCTGTATATTGGTCTTGCCTGTAATACAGCTCGATATATTTACATCTCTTATCTGGAAAATGCCTGGACGGTTCTTCCGATGGAGGTACTTCAAGGTATGACAGTGCAGTAATGCCCTTCCAGTATAACAAGATCAGCTGCTTACACTTACCTTGTTTTCAAGTGAACTGTGATTAAGTAAAAATCTGGTATTTCTCATATTTTTTTACCATAAATGTCCCAGAATCCCCATGTTCATAAAACATTGCTGTTTATCTTGGGAAATACTTGACGTCAAAAGGGTGGGTTTGCATTTGATTGTGCACAGTTCTCTGTTTATTCAAACAGAACTGTGTGAGACCAACACGCCCTTTAACTAAACAAAGAGACAGAAGCACGAGCTGGTACACACCTACTGCAAAGCCTGTTTGGTGGTGAATGTGAACTTCATTAAATGCAAAAGGTCGTGGTTCTTGAAAGGATGCTGTAAAAAAAAAAAACCCAAAAAACTCCCACAGTCTGGATTAAAATATTTTGTAGTTTTTCAATGGTCTTGTTTGATTAATACCTTTAGACTATAGAATTTTCTTTTTTTGATAGCCAAAGAGGAATTTCTTTCAATAGCTTGGTGCTAATAGAGCTTCTTTAAGATACTTGCCCTTTAACTAATTTAATTAGAAGGGCAGAGCTGTGGTTTATGAAAAGTATTTTGAGCCCTGTTTTCAAGTGATGTTGTCAAAGTAGTCTGTAAGACCTTCATTACAATGTTAAAGTATAAATTGTTCTTACATTTTATGACATTTTTTCTGTCTTTGTAGTGGATACCACTTCTCAAATCCAGGGAAAATCTAATCTCTTTTACTTTCTGTTTCTTCAGTATTGGAAGAATACTGAAGTATCCGAGTTTGTAAGCTTGCAAGAGAATGGTTAATTTAAATGCAAAAAATGTTTTCCCTGCCTTTAAAAATAATTGTACCATCTTTGTTAAAGCCAGTATTTTGGCTTTATGCAATTGTACTTAGAAGATTTTCCGCATATGATACTTAGAAGTTTTATTTTTCTATGTGCAGCATAATTTGAATCTGCATTAACTTTTTCTACTGTATTTACAGAAATCTTTGTAAGGCAGATTTTGAGTTATAAAATGTCATTGGTGAGCACAGCGTAGATCTCTACATACATGTAGAAAGAAATCTGTTTGTGTTCCATTCCCTCCCTGCTAACAAAAAGTTTATTGTATTAAAACTGCCACAACAGCAAGCTTCTGAATGTTGTTATTAAAAAAACCCCTGAACCACAACTATTGAATATGAAAATGTCACAAACAACCTGAAAAATATGTGTGTATTATATTCTTGCCTGCTTAAATGTCTAGGGGGAACAAATGATGAATGGAAAGCTTTGGATATTACCTTCTAGGTAGTCCTGTTTTAAAGACACCCCAACTCAAAATATAGGAAAAAAACACCTTGTGTCTCAACAATACAGCCATAAGTTTGTGCCAAGAGGTGTCATAGGAGCATAGTCATGGCTGAGAGAAGTTTCTATTACTTTGAATCTTGTTTTTGTTCTGCTGAAATTTCAATACGAATTGCTTAATATGTAGGTTTGCTTTTACAGCAAGGCTGTGAGGGAGCTGTTTTGGTGGAGGGGGGGATTGTGTGGTATGATCTTTAGTAATTGAGATTTAAAGAAAAAACTAAGGACCTTCATAAAAATACTTTCTCATAAATTTGTCTGCCAGACTTTGTATCTAGCTACTGCTGAATCTTGCTATTTGCAGTTATTTATAGTCAGCAAATAAGAAAGTGATAAACAAAACAAACACGCACACAACACACACACACACACCACCCCGAAAGCCTCTTCATGTTCTACGTGCACTTTTTAGGCTGCATCTAGCATGGTTTATTAGGGTCCATGAAGTCCATAGGTGCGCTATTTGTGTGTCTAATTACTGCCACTACAATTTATTACCTTCCAGTAATCTCATGTAGTGTTGCTGAATGGGAGATCGGGTTTATGTTTTGTAGAAGTACTGTTGATTTTTGTTCCCCCCTTTATTCTTTTCCGTTCCTCCCTCTTACCAGTTTTAATCTCTTCTTGATTCAATATTTCTTTTGCAGCAGTTACCAAATCCTGTTTCTCTGGGGTCTGCCTTATTTCCAACACATCCACTGAATCTGGTGGCAGGGATAAGAGGTGACACCTTAATGAAATTTGGTGAGGTGGAAGCTCTTAGTTTTGTTGAGTTTGTTGACAGAGGGAGGTAAGGGTTGTAGCTGTTTTGTATATGTAAGGGTTAGAAGTATTTAAAAACAAAAAAAGACTAGATTATGCAGAACCACGTGGGCCGTGTGACTGCATCAGGTTGATAGGTCTTCTAAATCCCTTGGTGAAGTCCTTGTTATAATTGTACGTAACTCTTTTTCCAGGAAGCTGTCAAATTCTATGTAAATTCCAGTTCTGTCAGCTGGAGGGGTTTTAAGGTCAAAACAGTTTCAGCTGACTTTTGTAAAGAATTTCTTTTTCTTTTTAATATGTTTCTGCAATACAAGAAGGATTATCCCCATGTGCTGTGCTGAAGGGCATGGAGAGATTTCTGGAAGATGACTCTGCAGACTGCATCTATTGATTGTAATAAGAACCATGCTGTGTTGCAGTTGCTGTCAGTGTAACAGGGACGGGGAGGACTCTTTAAGATCATTGCACTCTCAAAGCAGTAAATGAGGAGATTTAAACTCGCTTCTTAATTTAGAGTTTTGAATCTGAATGCTGTCTTGAGAGTTTTGAATCTGTATGCCCTATTGACTTGATACGCAATGTATGAAAATAAGAGCTTAGGCTGAATCTTTAATAACTGAAAATTTCAAGGCATCCTCATAGGCAAATATGTGTATATATGTCATCAGTCTGTGAACACGCAAGCAGCCTTGTTCATTTTGCACTTAGCAGTTTAAGTTTTGATATTCTAGTTAGCTGCAAATTATTGTTCAAAGCAATGGTTCAGATTCTCTGGTCACAGCTATGCTAGCTCACTGATTTGTGTAACAGAAGTTTTCTAAAGCGCAAAACTATATTGATAACCTGAAAATTAGCTATTTTTACTTGGCAGTTGTCCAGCAATCTCCAAAACAAGTACGGTTCTAAGAAGTGACTCTCCAGCAACACAGTTGGTCTAGAGAGCACAAACCTTGGGTCTTTAACTGGCAGTTATTAGGATATATCACTCTTGAAATAAATTTGGCTTCCTTCAAATCTTCAACTCTTGGTTTATATGTAAATTATCCTGTTTGCTAAACATTATTATTCTGAGCATAACACTAGGTTGGAACTGTAGTCCAGGTGGTGAAATGGTGGTTAGTGGTTTTAGCAAATAATGTCACAATATATATTGCCAACACCTTCTTTTAAAAAGAATTGTGATTAGCAGTAATCCAGACAAGACTTCTTGTGAAAGTTGTTACAAAAACTGTTCCAAATAGTCACGTTGTATAAATAATAATAATTATAATTAAAATATCACTAGTAATGTCTACATACTAAAAAAAAAAAGCCCATACCTTTAAAGGCAAGTGAAATCAGCTGGTTTAAAGGTATGGATTTGTTTTCAGAGGAACACTATGTTCTATCTGGATCATCCAGTAAAGGTGAAAACATCCAAGAACCTGTTGGTTAAGTAGGGCCTTTTGTTTTCAAACAAATACAGTGGTATTGTTCTTCACAGTTCAAATAATTTCTGATGTGTTTTTGATTTGCCTGCTTGACTTACTCTTTAACAGCTGATAAAACTGAGTGTTTTACATTAATTGATACCTATTCTAAAACAAAAAGACATTATCTATATTAAATTAGCTTTGCTTTGTTATTGGGATAATTCTTGGTTGCTATTTTCAATGCGTATGTGAGTCTGCATTAAAAAAAGTAGATAGTGAGTTTTAAAACTCCGAGCTTTTTGGATGGAAAATCTGAGTTTTAAAGTATTAAACTGTAAACGGTAAGGTAAAATATACTTGTCCTAATGTAAGCCTTTTATTTTTCAACACAATGATGTGCTATGACCAAAACCAGCTCTGCAGTGTATAAAACGGTGGTCTTTACAAACACAAAACTTGAGAAATTTTTATGTAGAGTTGGAATGAAGATGAATGTACAGCCTTGTGGACATCTAACATGTCTATACCTGAACTCTATCAATTCCATACAGTGCTATTTATCCTTTTACAAATAAGCAAAACCCAAATTATTCTGTATGTTAGAAAATCATGTGTTTTCTTGCTCTTATGAGTCTTCAGCCTAAATGCCTAAGCAATTATTGAGTGCCCAACTGTTCATTAATAAGTCAAGTGTAGAGGACGGAAACATGTTGACTGAATCATCAGTTGTGCCAACATTTTTTTTAAAACCGAGGCAGTAGAGCATAGGCATTGGTAAGCTGTGATGACTATTTTTAATACCACTCAAATAAGAAAAAAATATTCCCACTCAATCTGAGGGTGGCAAAATAGTTCAGGCTTATTTAATGTGTGACAAGCTACAAAACTGTGGTGGTGTTTTTTTCCAACTTGTCCACAGCCCTGCCTTTTCCTGTCCTGTTCTTCCCCGTGCCACAAAAAAACCCCACCTAGCAGGTGCTCAGAGACGAGCGCTCCATGTGGAGGAGCCTGTTTCTGTGTGCTGATGGTCATTCACTGTCCTGCCCCTTAGCTGCCCGTCTTCTGCGGCAGGAAAAAATTGTTCATCACCCTGAATCTATAAAGGCGTGTACTAGAAAGAGGCTTCCCAAATCTCTGCTGGAGAGCTGGGGCTGTCTTGGATACGCGGCCGTTGTTCACGGCAGCGAGGACCTCTGCCGCGCTGGGTCCCCGGAGCGGGAGTGGGTGAAGTGGGAGGCGGCGGCAGCGTGCGGCAGCGCCCACGCAGGATGCAGTCATAGCGGGAGGAAGGGCATGCTGACTCTGCCTCTGAACAGCAGGCGTGAAAATTGGCATCCTTGGCCTACCCTGAGGAGCTCGCCTGCTTTTCCCGTCCAGACCATTCCGTGCTAAATGTGGAGTGTGTTGGTGTTGAGTTCAGAAGGAGTTTGCTTGGCGGCACTTGACTTGGGGGGGGAAAGGGGGGAGTGAGAAGGGCAGGAGGGGATTAATTCTTGCCTCTGAAATGACATGGATATCTCTGGTGCTGTTTGGGTTTTACGACCTTTGCACTGCCTTCACTGTGGCAGTAAGGAGACTGCTGAGAGGCATCAGTGCTTTTAATTGCCTGCAGCTTATGAAATCAGGACCGTATTTCACAGGCCCTGGGTCACTCTCAAAGGGACAAGGAGTCTGGCAGAGAGACTTTTAATGTGCTTTATTTAGTCTTCCTAGAGACTGTGTCTCAAGAAGAGAAGTGAGGTCATCTTAGTGAGAGAAAGAGCTGTTGGCAGGCTCTGCAGGAGAAGGAGTCATCGTGTCTCCCCATGGCTTGGTTGCCCGCATCACATTAACTAAAAGCTCGTTTGTACTTCACAGACTTTTATCAGTGAGGGGACTTTGTTGTTTTTCTCCAACTCGTGCTCCAACTGATGAGTGCAGTTGCTGTGAAGTTGTGTTACTAGGCTCAGGACCCTGTGCTCTTCACAATGTTTCATCTCTCTAGGTGTCACGCATGCGGCTATATGGGCAGCTTGTATTTCGTACCTTAGCGCAGCGGTGCCTCCGGAGCTGAGAACATCAGCCCAGGGAATCCTGCAAGGTCTCCACTTGGGTTTGGGCAGAGGATGTGGGGCTATGGTCGGCGGGGTTTTGGTCAATTACTTCGGTAAGCAAAAATTGTATTGAAGATTTGTATTTTGTTTATTGAAGTACTGGTTTTACTGAACTCCCAGCTTTAAACTTATTTATGCTTAAGGTATTGTTACATTTTAAAGAGTAATACACTTTATATAAGTCATGGAATCATAGAACTGCTGAGGCTGGCAGGGACCTCAGGAGATCTCCAGTCCAGGCCCCTCATCAAAGCAAGGCCAGCACTGAATTCAGACCAGGTTGCTTATGGCTTTGTCCTTTCAGTGTTATAGATTGATTAAATATGTTATGCCTAGATATCTTTAGTATTGTGTGAGCAAATCTCCAGTCTGATCTGTAAGAAAGATGAATGAATCCTTTGTGAGAGAATAGGTGGATGCTGTGCAGCCTCTTGATGAACAAATGAGAATCTAATTACTTGGTTAAAAATCCTTTGCAAAGCCTGTTGAAGTGTTGGGGGAGGAAAATGTAATGAAACAAGCTAATAAGAGCCTACATGGGACAATACATACCCAAGGAGTGCATAGTGCTGACTCATTTTATTGTCAGTAGATTCTCAATTTAAAAAAAAAAAAAAAATCTCATTACAGGCCCTGCTGCCACATTCAGAGGAATAGGGATGGCTTGTTTAGTGATTCTTCTTCTGTTCGCACTGATCCAGTGGCTGTTGGTTCCTGATGAAGAAGAAGGTAAATATTTATGTCGCTGAGACACTACAAAATTAGAGCTAGTGAAAAAAGGTATCTCCGAAGCTGCTTCTTGCAGCTTTAATTTTGTATGTTTGGTGCCTTTACGCAGATTTTGACAAAACAGTTTGTTTTCAAGTGAGAAGTTTTTTTCCTGAATGATGATAGAAATTGAAGCGGTGTGCTGCTGCTGTAAGAAGGGCAGCATTGAGTTCTTGAATGTCGATAGGAGGAAAGCATAACTTATTTTATTACCTGTACGTCCTCTCGGTTCTGAGAATCCTTAGGTTAGTCTTAACAGCTGTAGTGAGTCATTTCAGTTGCATCAGTTCTTAAGGTCACCTTGACCACTGCATGCTCTCACATTCTACCAGTCCAAGCTACCTCTGCCAGAAATTGTAGAGGTGGCTTCAGAGGACAGAAACTTTTATAATTGCCGCAGTTCTGTTCTGACACCTGAGAATTCTTTCTTCTGGCGGAACTTGAGCTTTTTCATCTCCACCTTTATTAATATAAAGGCTAACCAGAAATTAAATACTTGGTGCAAAGTTAAGGATTCAGCATAAATCCAGTTCTTATGAAGGCAATAAAACTGTGGCAAATTCTGAAAAGTCGTGAATTTTTGAGCTGCTTTTTACCCCAGTGTTGCTTTCCAATATGAGCTTTGAGTACGAAATGAAAGTTAGTCTTCTTTAGCTGGAATATTAAATGAATTGTCCTTGACTAATTATCAAGTTGCCTGTACTGAAGTGTTCAAATATTTATTTTGCTAGAATTTTCTTCACCTTTGTACAAATGATAATGGCAAAAAATGGAAAGGTGAAAGGGATATTTGCTGCTTAATTTTCTCATCAACTTTTGGTTAACTACATGTGAGCCTACAAAAGAATTAGTTGTTCTTAGTGGCCTTATTCTGTTTAGTTTGTTTCGGTTTTTGGTTTTCATTTAATACACACTACCCATCTTAGCAGTGTGTATATTAATTTTGAGCATGGCAGTAATTAGTTTGCTTTCAAGATGACCAGTTGGATGAGTAAAACTAATCATGTTGTCAAGCGTGTGCAGGATTAGTCTCTTAATTTCCTCACTACTAGAGAGTGCTTAAAATACCCAGTACTAGCTAAGAGTCTATAAACAAAATACAATGTTATAATTTTGAAAAAGTATGTTTTGAATTGATAAAATATTTCTACTCAGAAAAAATATTTTCTCAAAGTTTACACAGTGTTATTTACGGACTTGTAGAGGACATTCAGCTATTACTTAAAATATCTGAGGTTTTATAACAATCTGTTTAATTACTTTTTATATATAAATACTCTGTCTCTTCGGGATTGTAAGGCACATTGTGTGGGGTCATGACAGTCATTTTATGGATGACATTTCAAGACAATTGTGAGAACTATTTCAGATTACTGGAAGACCTCAGATGTAAAGGTCCATTGGGAGGATTTCTTCCTCTTCCTGAAACTCCGTGACAGATACTTTGTCTCATCCAGCCTGTCACTCTAACCTTGTTCTTTTCTCACTGACTGCGTAACTCCATAGTAACTATGGAGGGATGGTTTGTTTCTTAAGTAAAAAAAAACAGTGAAGATGTAGAACAACTTCTATAAATCAAATCAGTAGGCTTAGAAATTTTAAGATCAGAAACAGCTGTTCTGATGATGTAGGCCATGCGACTTCACCAAATGGTTCCTGTTTGAAGCCAGTGTTTAGTTGGGAGTATGTATGAATTGTAAGATGCAGGCTCTATGCAGAGAAAGAAGTTTGCTACAAGTCTAAAAGACTTATTTTCAATTTGCATATAATGTGAAAATGACTTCTTCCATGTAACAGGAAAATATGTACTTCTAATAGCTAGCTGGGAATAAACGGACCTTTTCCTGCTCACTAGCCCCTCTAGTTTATGTGGACATCTAAAATACCTCGCTGCAGTTGCAGAACAGCCTTGCTTGTAAGGCAACATCCACGTTGCGTTTCCCTAACTAAATTGTGGCATGTCTTTCTCCTGGCTGGCTGTGCCAGTGTTCTGCTTTCAGTACAGCAATAACCGTATTATGAAAGCGAGAAACACTTAGTGTTCATTGTCTGCTTCACTTTTTTTTTTTTTAAGCTCATTGGCTTTACCAATGATTATTTTGTTCTAAACTTCAGAAAAGACAATGCTGGCGGAAAGGATCCCAGTGCCTTCCAGTCCTGTTCCCATAGCAACTATTGACCTTGTACAGCAGCAATCGGAAGATATCATGCCTCGGACTGAGCCCAGACTCCCTCTAAAGAAAACTAAACACCAGGAAGAGCAAGAGGATGTGAACAAGCCTGCCTGGGGCATCAGCTCTTCTCCTTGGGTCACCTTAGCTTATGCCATCTACCAGATAAAGGAGATGGTTAAACTATCCAAAACCAATCCAGCTCCCGAGAATCAGCCTTTGCAGGTAATCTTCTAATGTACAGGAAGTTCTTATGTATTTGTTGGATGCTTGAAAACCTTTATAGCTGTGTAAATCTGTTAGTACCTGCCAGGTGTTCTCTGTCAGCTTGTAAAAACTTTGGAGTTGTGAAACAGTAGTTGAAATAGTGCATGAAATAGAGTTGTTTTCTATGTATAGTACATCAGGAATAACTATTTTTGCAAGTATTATCTTCCTGAAGATGGGGAGGGAGAGACACAGAGACTGTGTTTTACAGGCTTGGATACACTTGAATTCCCTTTAAGTTTACATTTGTTTTCATATTAGTTGGAATCTGTGGGTTATGCGTTTGCAAAATTTACAAGGTGATGATTGAACATGAAGATGCACAGCTGCTTAACAGAGTGTAAAATGATTTTTATTTAGTTTTGCTTCCTTGGGTGATGCTGTCAGATGTCTACATTGTTACAGAAATAGGTGTTCCAGACAACTGCTGATGGGATAGAGCCTTCTGTTCAAATAAAGTTAATTGCTTTTTTTTTTTAACCTAGAGTTCCATCAGATAAGAGCCATTCTGTGGCTTAAAATGTCTGATTGCTGGTGCCTACTTTACACCATTTCCCTTCTGTCTGGTCTCCCCCCAAAAGAACTTTTTAGTATCTTCATCAATGATTGGATGGGCTTGCATCTTGAACTATCATCTAATGCCTTGGACATGCCATTCAGAATGGGGCTGAAACATACTGCTTAAGCAAAGTAGGGAAAAGCTGCCAATGCAAGTTTTAGAACAGCAGGGTTAATGTTAAAACTTCTGTGTTTACCTGTCTGGAAGGAATGAATGAGGTTCCTTCTTATGCACCCGGTAGGCGTAAACACAGAAATGCTTTTTCCACAACTGCTGTCTTTAGAAATGGGTAATTTGGGATGTAAGTGTGAATCAGCAGAGCAGAGCATGTAGGAATTTCACCTGGTCAGCAATCTACTGCCTTTCTTATTTGTCTTTATTCTTGAAAGTATATTTAGAGGCATGTCTGCCTGAGGTTGGTTGGGTTTTTTTCTTTGTTTGTTTTTGAACTTCTTGAGTCAATGTGTTTTTTATAGTGACACTGAAGATATCACTGGGTCTTGGACATCAAAGTAATTTGTCCAGACAAACTGCTCTGTTTCCCATTGGTAAAAGTCCTCAGGGTCATGGTTAGTATAAGCTGCTCCCCTTTTAAGGAGAGAAATTGGAGAAAAGCAGTCGCACAGAACTTACACAATGAACATGGCAAGAAAAGAATGTTTTGCAGTTGTGTGGTGTCTGAGAGGGACTTGTCCAACACAGCTGGACACGACCCAGCTGGTTCACTAAGAGTCGTGATGGGGCCAGGAAGGCTTTTTGTGCCTGTTGGCATTTCTGTGGCACGCGATCCCCATCATTATTCTTTCCTTCCTGTAAAAAATACAGTGCTGATATAAAGGAGTTCTTGCTGATGTGCCAAAATTCAATGCACCTCATTGCATTATTTTCTTCATCATCTGTAGTCTCCCTGTTTCAGTGTCCCAAAAGGATAAACTTTCTGCAAAACATTTCAGGTTTTGTGCTTAGTCGTTTATTTCAGGCTGGCAATATTAAAATACTGCAACTAGGAAAAGGCTACCCAGCTCTCTTATTAAATTTGTTAAATAGCCTTAAAAGGAAAACAGATCATTTGGAAGGGGGGGTCAGTGCACAGAAAATGGAATTACTGACAAAAATTATTCCTTCTAGTTTCATTAAGATTTTGACTTGATATTGCTACTGCTTGCTAATACTCCTTCAAGCAAAGGGACATACTTGCCATATTCTCTATTCTTCAGTGCAAAACAGATAATAATAGATGGTGTGTCATTTCCTAATGTGAAATGTATTAGTGTGAGGCCTTGCTGTTTCAACCCTGGGGAATGTAACTGGTGTTTAAATGTGCTCTTATGTTCCATAGTAAGGCCTGCTTCAGTAGATGGGATGGAATCGTACATCAGGACTGCAAAAGTTCTGCCATTCAGAAAGTCTGAGCAGTATCTTGGGGAGGGAGGGAACTATTGAGGAAAGCTATATTTAAGGAGTACGAAAAAAATTTGCAGAATTATTTGGTCAAAGTAATGATCTTGTCTGAACACTTTGAAGTCCAGTTAATTGTGGTTTTTTTCCCTTGAAACACACCAAGTTTGTTTTTTGCATGCTTCTTGGGAAAGTGCAGTTAGGAAAAGAGATGGAAGGTAAGCTACTGTCTGCTTGCTATCAGTGTCATCTGGATTTAAATGTACTCCTTTTGCTTGGCTTCTTTCAGTTTGATTTGTTCTGTTGCGGGCGTTCAAAGTAAAGTGCTTTGTGAATTTCCAGAAGTGCCTGAATGCATCTGGGGGTAAACCGATGGGGATAGCGTTATGACTGTTTATACTTACTTTTTGCTTGCAATCCTTTCCCCTCTCTTTAGAAAATCAATGAGAATTGCAGTGCTTCATCAGCCAGCTCAGCAAGACAACCCCAAAATCCGACAGATTCTGGGCAGTCCAGAAATTGTTCAGCACCAACACCTACAGCAACATCAGATTCCCAAGTAGATGGCGACCGTGTTGTGTCGGATCATGATGCTCAGCCTGCTGCTGCAGGGCCCTGAGATGCGCTCATCTTACCAAATCCAGTGCATGGAATTCTGCTTCTCACCTGGGAAACGCTGGAGTAGGAGCTCAAAAGTAGGACTTCCTTCATCTTAACGATCATAATGTGATGCAGTGCAAGCTTTTAACTATATAAAGAATACTCATATGACTACACAGAGCAACATGAGCAGGGAAGCCAAAAGTTCGGAATTCTTGAGGGAAGTGATATGGACAGATCTAACGGTAGGAAGGGTTCTTGTCTGCTTTGCTAAAGCTGGGTCACGTGCTATGAGATTTCTTTGCAATCTGTAGAAAAAGGGAGTTCACTCTTCACTTGTTGAGGCACAGAGTGTCTGGTGTGATTGGATAATTTTCTTTGAATTTTTTCCCAAGACAAAATGAAAAGACTTTTTAGGAGAGATACCAAGTTTCCCTGCATCGTCTATTAGAAAATACCAGATCCAATAAATATAGGAACAGCATGAAACTGTCTCTGTAAAGATTTCTCAGAAACCGAGTAGCTTTAGCAAGCGTATCTTCATATTATGGTGATGGATTAAGTAAAACACACACATATTCAAAGAATATGTTTTTGAAGCCAATGTTATCTTGTTTGAGATAAAGGTTTAGTTCTGCAAAGCAAAGGTTTTGAACTGGCGTTTTAGTGAAACAAAAAAGCTGGAGGAAGGCTTCCGAAGGAGTTAACCTCTGCGCTTGCAGCCCTTCAGTTGGGCATAGGTTGTGTGCGTTTGGGTAATTTTAGGTTTGATGTTGTATCGAGACAAGAATCTTTGATCAAGATTGCACAACCTGAGGTTGATCAAGGGTTTCAATGGACACACTGTCTTCTTGGGTTTTTTTATTTCATCATCTATACAAGGGTTTATTTAATGCAGTGTAGTTACTGTGGTTATTTATTAAGAAAACAGTAAGCTTTAAGTGCCTAGGGAAGGTGGGGGGTAGGGAGGAATCGCCTAAAAATCTTAATGATTAGGATTGTAGGGGCAAAGTTGTTGACACAGAAATGAAGTAGAGTGAGAGATTCTCAGGAGGCGGCAAACGTAACTAAATTGCAGTATGTTTAGGAAAGTACTTTGCCCAATGTCAAGACACTGGAAGACTTTGGATTATGTTAACACTTTTCAATATTGACTGCAGCCAGCTCACTTGCTGGCGCATAGTGAAAATTGCTGCTGGAGGGGATATCCTGGGGCTCAAGGAAGAGCCTGGGAGGTTTAGTCAGGAGAGTGTTTTGGCCCATTTGCTTTTATTAACAGCTTGTTCCTGGGAGATAATGAGCGCTCAGCTTCTACAAGGCTGAGTATTGCTCAGCCGTTCTTGAAATCGGATGTGTGTGGTGTGTCAGGCCTTCCACGGGGAAGGTGCGGAGCGTGGGACTGTATGGCGATGCGGAGACAAGATGAAGCGGAGCACAGGGCTTAGGGGAGACGAGGGTGGCAGAAGCTAAGCAGGAAAGGGGGTGTGCAGTTTTACCCGCTTTGACATCCAGTTAGCTTGACTGAAGGGCTGTCCCCTAGCTGTGTTTTAGCTGTGCTTTTAGAACAACCCATGTTCTGGTGGTGCCTGGGACCAACACCATAGACAATTAAAAGAAACATCGATGACTAGCCACTAGTTAACTTTTTTTGCACTTGAACTTAAATGTACTGTACTCACATAAATCCTCATGACTTGTCTAAGTGTCCTTTAAAATCAGAAATGTATTTATTGTACGTTTGTATACTCTTGGGGGAGAACTAAAGACTGAACAGGTGACGGGACAGGAGGATGCTACATGTCATCTTGAGGCAAAGCAGCCATTTGTTGAGTTCATGCTGTATGGTGTTACCTCAGCTGCTACTGCATAGCACCTGGATTGTGAGGTGAAGAGCTTGTACACTGTGTTTACACTTCAGAATTGTGTATTTGAAATGCCTGCTCTTTTTGGAATTGTATAGTCATTCTATGTTGCAAAATGGACATGTACACCTGGGTTTTGATATTTGTGAAACTGTAAAAACTGTGGTAAGAAATATAAAATATCCATAATGTATTTAGCAGCATTATTTGGAACTTTTATTACATTTGCTCACGTTACGGTGCCAGCAGTGAACATCATCAGTTGAATTGAAAATAATTCAATGATAATGACCTTTTGCTAGGTTCACTGCCTGGAAGACGGTGAACCTAGAGCCTGGGAACTACTCTTGCACAGTGTTAAAATCTGTTTAGTGATAAAATTTGACTGTGGGCACAAATTTCCCTGTGTGGGGCAATGTGAGGGATACTCACCAGTGTGCATCATAAACAAGGTTGATAAGGAAGTGGAAGTCAAAATTGGATTACGTTTGTCCCCTAGCAGTGTTGAGAATAGAGGCTGCCAAGTGCAGGTGATGTCAGCTTGTATGGAAATACTTCCAGTTTCTGATTATATTTGCACTATTACACCAGCCCTATACAGTGGCACATTTGTCTGGAATTTATTTTCATCTTAGGTGTGGGACAGTTAAATTTTTACTATTTCAACAGCTAAACTTGTATGCATACACAAGCCACGACAGGGAGAGATGTTAGTTTTACTTCGCTGTTTGCATGTGCGTCCCTGCCAGACCTCACTTGTCACCTACCAAATTTGGCTTTCGGTGATTTGGATCTGTCATGAGTGGAGAATGGGAATGGCAAGTTCCTTCAGGGAGATGCATTCAAGGTAGAGGGGATGCTCTGTTTTACAGCAACCACCGCGAACGTGCAGTTAACGTTTCTTAAATTTGCAAAAAGGGAGAAAACCTTAGGACATGAACACACCCATTTGTTTGGCTCCTCCTCATCATATGTCCTGCTGTTCTGAAAAGAGTAAATGCGTAAGGGATGAGAACCACATAGTTGAAAAATACTTTTATTTAAAAATATCTTAAAAGTACAAGACAGTATACCAAGTATGCTGTACTGTGAATACAAAATAAATACGAAATTAGCGCTTTTTTAACCACTGTGAAACAGAAGATAAACATAACTTATTCCTCAATGCCAGAAAGGCTTTTATAATGGTTAAGGCAATGGATTAACGCCTAGATTCTGTTCCCAGATTTTCCGGCTGAACGCTGGACAGTACTTAACAGTTGTGTTTCAGTAAACCTATGTAATTTCCATATATCACAGGAGCACTGTGGAAGTAAACTCACTGTTGGCAAAGGGCTCAAGTGACAGAAGTGGGTTTGGGCAGGTTTTGTGTATGAAATGCATCTAATGTTGGAACAGGCTTGAGAGGATTTTCAAGATCAGTATTAGCTATCCACTAAAGTACCTGTCATCTTTGTCCTATGTTGCTGTACTTCCATCTTGGATGTACTTGGTAGTTTCCTGCCCTACTCCAGATAGTATTTTACCTATCCCTGGCAAATGATGGACTTCACAACTATGTAAAATGTGGGTTGAATTATTTATTTTTTTTTTAATCTTGTGGGATCAGGTGTATGTTGTATTGTTCTAAATAGTTTAGAAAAAGGGACAGTGTTTGAAAAATGCAATTGCCTATTTTTGGGGGGCTTTTCTGTTTAACATATTGCATAGGTAAAATATCATCTTAATGTATTATCTGGGATATTGTACATAAATACATATTACGTACTTATGGAAGGATAATTATCATTACCTCAGTAAAGAGAGGAAATCCAGAAAAACTCTGGGTTTAAGCTAGGATAAATCTGATTTTCCTCCTTAGCCTCAAATCACATGGATAGGAGTTCTTAGCTAGCTACAAAGTACACTGAAAAAACTTGTGTACTTTAAAACATGCAAAAACCATTTAACGTTAAGACATCTCTTCAAGTATCCTTTTTTTGACTAATCTGTAGTAATTTTAAGTACTTCATGATGGCAACGCAGGCAAGGGTAAAATAAGTCTTTAGTAGAAGATCATCGTTCAGGGGTGAGTTTTCATCCTGCTCCCAAACCATCAAAGACGATGAGGATTTCCTCAGTTTTCACAACAGCTAATGCTTCCAGCTTTTTGCTAGTGACAGAACCTGCCAAGCCTGACTTCAGAGTGTGGGTGGCAATTTAACTGTGAATGTGGTAGTGGCAGCCACTCTTACAGGTGACTCTTGCTGCTGGTGGCCTTCCTGAACAGAACTCTCTTGTTCTATTTCTGAATGTTGTGGACTTTACAGGGAGAGTATTTTGCCTCACTTGCTTGACAGGGCTTCTCTCTGCTAAATATGCTATAGATTATGCATCCGTATTTATGAATTTATGGCACAAAAGTGTGTTAAGTGTCTCTTTACTGTAAAATGGAAGAGTTTCTTTGAAAATGAAGCAGTATCAAGGAGGAAAGACCATGTAAGGTGGCTTTCAAGCATCAATTTTGAGTCCTCTTTTATACAGAGGAGCTCTTGGAATGTGCTACGGCAGCACTTCCTAGAGGTAACGGATTTTCTCCCTTGTCCAGTGACGGACAATGAGAAACCACAAGGGCACATGCACCGCTCAAGTCAAGCTGCATCAATGGACACATTACAAAGAAAATACATCCCTTTTAAAACATACATATCCTGGTCTGAAATGCCTTTCTGGAGAGCTAACTGCTTCCCACCACCCACACAGGTGGGTTTGTAAGATCAGATGGTGACAGAATTAACGGTCTTTTGCTTTCTGCAGTTTGGAGACAGTAAAGGAAAACGGCAAGCTGAGGACAGAAGAATACAGAGATAGTCTGAAGAACAAGAGAGGGAAATTACCTCTGCAGGTGGCTGAATGGAGGGGACGTGATCTACTTCTTAGCCTAGGACTGTGTAATACCTAAGTTCAAAGACATTTGTCTGCATTTCTGTCCCGGTTCTTTTCCTGCCCGCACACCTCCTACGGTAAGTCCCAAAGAGGGCTGAAGAAGGGAAGGTAGGAGCCAAGTATCTCCCTGTCCTTGTTTTGCCAGGAATTACTTGCCACTTTTTACTGAACGCGCAAAGTACTGCGTGCTCTGGGGACAGTGGAGCTACGCGTGGGTTATCTGTATGACCAAGTACAGGCTTACAGCCTTGCTCCAGCTCTGCTGACAGCACTTCCTCCAAGTAGCTGAAACAGCCTCAGCCTCTGGGCTGTTGAGAGGCCTGGAATGGAGGCCAGCCCCCATCTGAGGTAAGGTGACAGTGAAATTGAAAGCATTACTAAAAAATATGTTTGGGGATGGAGATCCTCTCCTAAATCATCTGCAGTTGTCAGAGGTGGAGAAGCAGAGGACTGAAGAAAGGTTCAGCAGAGAGGGACCTGTGGAAGAGGGAAGAGGAGTATGTGAAGAAACAAAGACATGGAAAGAATGAAGTGCAGTATAACTAGAGCAGAGACCGAGAACAGAATAATACAAGCAGAGGGTGAAAAGTCAGGCAGGGTTTTGAAGAGTTAGGAATAGCTTAGAACAAATGTGGAGAGGCAAAATGAAGCTAACAGAGAGCAAGCCTAGCAAGAAGAGCAAACAGACCTTGTTCAACTGTGTTAACTCCCTATTGATTTTTAGCACTGAAAAGTCTCACAAACAATAGTTTATTGGCACACTAACAGCATTATTAAAATTGTTGACACATAGGGTACTTAGTATAAGCAGTCTTCAATAATGGCTCCTCTTGCCTCTAGCACTCAGCACAGCGGACTGGACAATGAAAAGGGCCAAAACAGATTCTCTGTTCTCAAGAGGTAGTATCCTTGCAAAAACAAGGCATCCTGGTGGGACAGGCTGCTGCCAGTACTTGCTTTGGAAATAAGCAACATTTACTTCCCCAGTTAAAGTACCGATAGAGTAAGAATCCTCTTCACATGAACAGCTGCTGTGGTTTCCTTCTGTTGCTCTGATCATGCATCAGGATCAGCAGTACAGGAAACAGGTGTTTTTTTCAAAAAGTTTGTCCACCAGCGACCACAAGAAATCACCAAGCATGAGTTCTCAGTCTGTAGCCTTCCTTTCCTAGGACAAATGTGTTTTCCCTCTCTCCTTCTTTTTGTTTATTGCCCAAAGCTCAGAGCAACTCAGTAGCATATGGAAATGCAATTTGTGTATGTGTTTCATGGGTTTCATCTTCATCCTCCTCATCTTCCTCATGGATGGAATTGGCTGGCTCATCTTGCACAGATAATGCCCTGGTCTCAAAGAGCTGCTCTTCCAGGAAGAAGCTCCCAATGCCATATTCCTCATCATGCGCCTTTGTTTCTGCAGGTGAGACGTGGGGAGATCCCAGAACAAAACCTGCAAACCTGCCAAATTTTTAAAGGGAGAAGCGATCAGCTGAGAACTGAAAAAAATACTGTAAATGCAGGAGATGCTGCCAATTAAGCAGGAATGTTATAAGGACATGCCTGCCGGCAGTGCATGAGGGGAAGCTGCCACATGAGCTAGGGAGTCCTGAACAACAGAGAGTAAATAGCAACGGATGGCAGCAACCCTGAAGATTTGTTTTCCTGCCTCATCTTCTTTTTGGTCTTTTCTATACGAGTAACTTTTGCTTTTCTGGAGGCCATCTGCAAGGTCTTGTGACTAAGCAAGAAGTTCTAACTTGGTTTTCACATCTTGTCAGTACTTGTGGGGTAATCCAGAGTGAGCATTTGTACAGCCGGAGAGATGGGACTTTGGCTTCTAAAAATAAATTAAAGCTGTAGAATATTTGAGACAAAGGCTGTAAGAATTCAGGTAAGCTGACATTGCTAATGAAAGGAAAAATGTTGAGAACTCTGCATACCTACATTGCTGTGCTATCACCTCGCTTCTGGTGCAGCACGCGTATTCTGGGCAAGCTGAGCTAAAGTCTTGCCAAAGAATTCCCGCTTTTGGTGAACTTGGAGCTGCTGACTGGGAATTCTGCAGCTGCTCCAAGTAAATGCCAAACAGGAGGTCTAAAGCATGAACTTAGCATTGTCCCTACATTTCAATTCGCCACAAATCTTAATTTCAGTAGACAACTACACTGAAGTCATAGAATGGAGCTGGAGGTTTCTGGCAAGTGTGTGGAAACAGACGGCAGTTCTGACACCTGGGTAAGTGTCGACAGCATCAGAGAAATGTAAGAAAAAGGAAATGCAGCTACATTCTGGAGTTCTGGTAAACTGATCAATAATTTACATTTTAGACTTAACATTTCTGTGAGATGAAATGTCACCTCACTCTTCTTGGAAGCACTGTTAGTCTAAATGGGGAACAGAGTTGGATTGGCTGCGTTTTACAGGTTTGCCTTGCGTTGAACTATCTTCTGTTGCTTAATGGAAGGTTGAAGGAGTACTCAACTTTAAATCAGACTTCTGTTGGTTCTTCTTATTTCTGCATTTTTATAGTGAACAATTTATAAGAACTATATTAAGTAAGTGATGGCTAGAAAATACACGCGTCTCAATTGTTTTGTGCATCTGGAGGCATTTTGTTTTACAATACTGCAGTGAGTTCTCACTTCTATCATGCTACAGAATGCAAGTATCTTAGAAAGTAAGACAGTTTAACTGTTAATCTACAAGACTTGTCAAAGAGGCTGTCTGTGTGCCCGTCCAAGGGAGATGAAGGTTCTGAAAACTAGTTTTAACTTAATTTATTGACTAAATTCCAAGCTGACTGGGGCTCCTTTGGAATTATGACACTTGGTTCTGCGGCAAGGACCAAGTCTTGGTGGCTTGACAATATGTGCAACTCTGCTTCCAATACCCCAAGGTTTCTCTTTTGACAAAAATACACTGCTATTATGATGAATTTTATATTCTGCAATATTTTCTGGCTGTATTTATCTGACCTTTCCTTCCTAAGCAATATTTCTCTTAAGCTATGTCTGGAGTAGCTGTTCAACCTGTTATACTTCCTAGGTGCAGGCAGTGATTTCTTTTTTTTTCCTTTGTATTGGAAAAAGTCTTAGGTATTGGTTGATACTTCAAGTAATAGGATTTCTTGGCTGTGCAGGCTTGCAGTTGGAGAGCTTAATGCAAGTAATATTTGAGCACATATCTTCAGCCTGCTCCACTTTTAAAAAAGGTGAAAGTGTACTGCTCTAAAAACTGAAAGAAGAGGCATTTCACTGGTAAGATGGCCACTTGAGTCACTGCTAGGAGCGTGCAGAGGCATTGTAGGAAGCCTGTATGTTTTAGGGAAAGCTGCCATTACTGTGAATTAGCTGTGAGCATTTGCAAACTCTCAAGAGTAATTTATGGTCAAAGAGGAACAAACGGGGTTTAACACCACCACCAAGAAATATCCTTCAGAGGTGTGGCTGTGATCTCTAGTGGCATTACTGCAGTACCTAAAGCTACCTGCACGTCTGGCTGCACGCAAGATAAATGCACCTGGAACAGTGCCTGAAGTAGCACTTGGGTCTGCTGTTGTAGCAGCATCTGTGCAGCGCATCTCCCATTTCAGAGAGGCCAGATTTTCTCACCTGTGTGGGGACTGGAGTTTGGACACAGCTAACCATGATGGGAAGTCAGGGTTCTTGCAGAATGAGCGTAGCTCCTCCAGAGCTCTGATAGTTTCTGTTTCACCTTGTTCTCGATACTCCTCTTCAGTAAGGCATTTAAACACTAACTTTTTTGATTTAAAGTGGTTCTTCATTTTTCTAGAATGAAATGAAAACAATTAGTGTTTCTAAAATCTTCTGGCACATAATAATGCTGTTGTCCTTTTTCTCTACTACCTGCTATTAACATGTATTAATCACTTTTATCCTTTTAAGAGGACAAGCCACATTCTTACATTAAAATTTTATGACAAGGTGTCTAATGTTAGCCTGTTTACCCTAGGTCTTAACCAAAGTTGTAAAATTCCAGAGAATGGTATCTAATGAGCTTCAAACGAGCTTTGGATCAGGTCCTCACTGTGTATGCATGGACTAGAATCTCCTGGAATTAAATAGATGGCTGCTTGCTCAGCCATTTTTTAGGTGCGATATGCAAAATGTGTCTGTACAGAGATAGGGGCTGAATCAAAACCCAGTCTGGATGTGTAACTTAGAAGATAAGCAATGCTCTAAGTCTGGTATGAGTTGTTCACGTTGTTTACTAGATCGCTTCTCTTAAATCTTGCATTAAATTACAAAACTGAGTAGTCTGAGGCCTAAATGTTTACAATCTGATGTTTTTTTAGCTGCTGCGCAGCAATGTATAATATAATTAGATATCAATTAGAAAGTGTGCCATGTTCTGTTCCCTTCTGTCGACTGCTTTCAATTTAAATGTTGTGATGAGTTAAGATAAGCAAGGGCTGGATGCCCATAAAACTTTCAGCTCTGTATAAAAACACCTGCTCCAACCAGCAGCTTTCACTTTCCTCCTTATTTCCCTGCAAAGCAAGAACAAACTGTAACCCTAATTCAGGTCAAATGGTGAAGGTCTTCCTGGCTCAGTGGGATCAGTACTCGTCTTAACAAGAAATAATGCAAGATTGTTAGTTATCTTGATATAGCTGCTGCTCTGAACTGTGCATCTGGCATCGCAGCCTCACACTTTGGTGCTACTGCTTACTGGTTTGAAATGGAAAAAATCCTCCCATATCATTCTAAGAGAAATTTGTAGAGCTGCATTTCAGTGCTTTTAGAGAAGCATCAGTTCATTAAAAACCAAAGAGGTCCACATGGAGAACAAACTGCAGTGTTTCAGGGTAGAACAGCTATCTTCTGGCTTCTCTGAACTTGTAGCCAAATCTTACTGATTTCAGAGCGAGCTGAACTTGCTTACATGAGGTAAGCATTGATCCTATATGTTGCTTTTAAAATGGTGCTTCTCAGCTGCAAGCAACAAATCACTCTTCAATAAATTATAAATGCTACCTAAAATAAAAAAGCTTCAATCCAGGCCACATTTCAGCATCTGAAAAGATCACAAGAGCAAAGCAGTATGTTCTTCAAAACTAACCACTGTGTAGAAGACTAAAAAAGAAATTATTTGTTTTTTATTCTTTTGGTTATGCCAGTTCTAGCCTCTGCCTCTCCCTGGTCCTCTGCAGTTCAGCAGAAGTCCACAGCTACAGAACAGTCTGCACTAAAGTCTCTTAATCCGGCTGCCATCACTGAAGGTAAAAACGAGATGTAAATCAGCAGGACTTTTTAGAATATTCATTTGAGTGTTGTATTTGTGACAAAATATGCTTCAAATTCAAGGATGAGCAAACATATTGTTCCCACATTGCTAACGAAAATACTGAGCAAACTTAAGGTCTACATATTGCAAGCAGTTCCCATTCCACATGCCACCACATAAATGGGGCTCTGGAAATACAGGGGAATGCCTCCACAGTGATAATAGATTGTTTCCACAAATTAAAGATAGACATATACATGTAGCATAATAACCTTGGAAAACTAAAATCAATGGAAACCATTATTTTTGTGGACAGGGGTTTTTAGTCTCTGAATTCTACACTAACCTACAAGGACTGTCACTTTTTACCATTTGCTTCCTAGGTCACGGCACGTTGTTTTTTCCCCATGCTATTCAGTACAAGGTACCTGCAGATTCTGTCACTACACATGAAACCAAGGCAGTGTTGCTGCAGTCTAATCAATCACCCAAACAGAAATGGTTTGGTTACCATATGCTGCAGACTAGAAGGTGCTACATTTGTACTTAAGCGCACATTTCTCCCTTCTCCGCAGAACAAAACTCCTGCTTAAAAATGCCAAATGGAGAATTAAAATTCCTCTGTCTCAGGGATTTAAACCTTTTCTATTGCAGCTTTACATTTGGTAAAAATATGAACTAGTATTAGAAACTCATAAATCATTCTTGAAGTTAAGGGTTTTTTGAGGGGCAGCCTCCCGTATTTCCTGGCGATACGTTGACAAATACATACAAACCTGCCTATGTGACAAGCAGCACCCAGGGGGTAAGACAGGCCTTTGGAACCGAGGCTGACTGCTATTACTGCATATGCAACTTGAGGTATGGTGACACCACAGTACATCAGGACAAAGGCTGTTAATTGTAACGTCCATGTAAACAGGGTTATGCTCACTTCAGTGGTAAGCGGTCCGTGCTGATAGCAAGTGGCAAAGCTGGTAATTCCAACAGCCAGAAAATACCCTGTAGAAAGAGAAAAAGACATGGAAGAAAAGAGGCAGACTACCCATAAAAACTTCCTTAGTTTGGTTCACGAGGCTTGCAGCTGCTGTGAAGTACAGCCTGTTGTTTCCTGTGTTGTCTCACAGGTACCTGCACTATGTTGTATGTGCTTTCTATTTCCAAAGCGTGCAAAGAGTTCACGAGGTGATGGGTGAGCAGCCTTTAACGCTGTGAGCTGCACATCAACGCCCCCCATGCACAGAATGTCGAGGCAGGGGCCAGATCAAGAGATTTGTCAGCCCCTGCAGCCACACGCAGTCAGCAACTTATGCATCCAGGTCCCAGATCCAGCAAACGACAAACCAGTGTAGCCGCCCTTTTGCTGTTACAGGGAAAGCATGTAAGGGCAAAGCAATGAACAAACAATACAGGCAAAAATCTGCTCTGAAAGCTGCTATTGGCCCACTATATCAAACTACTTATTTAATAACACAGTGTGAGTAAATGTTCATTTGAGGGGATTAGGAACCCTTGGAATATTCCAACGTCTATGGTTTAGGAGGAGAACTTACTCCGTAAGTCGGTCACTTGATTTTGGTTTTTGTGGGCAGGTATTCATTTAACCACTAAATTAAACCAAAATCTGGAGCGTATTTTTGGATAATTTTCTTACCCAACAAGTAGTTTCTGTGTTCAGACCACAACCACTGCATATTCTCTTTGAAGCAGTAAATAAAATAGAGAGAGGACATCCAGCAGCCACTCATTAAGATCCAGAAGGTACTGCGCTGGAAATTTAAAAAAAAAATATAAAAATTTTAAAAATTTCAACTCAGAATCAAGACCATTACATGCAAGGGAACTCACAGGCAAAACTGGATACAATATTCTGTAGACCTACAGGGCTTATGATCTCTGCTAGTCTTTCACGGTACGGTGCTCTGCATGCTACAACAAAACAGTATCAGTTCTAAGTGGAGCAAGTGCATCTCTGTATTTGTTTATCATGTCCTAATGTCATGGTATAAGCCTACTGCAGTGTATTCCCAATTACCATATCTCAGCAATATCATGGGAATGCGTGGACTTTGTAAAAGAAAAAAAATCACACCTGCCTCACAATGAATTGTGAACAGAAGAGTGGCCCAGTGGCCACTAAAACAACATTTTGATTTACACTGATTCATAGATTCAAAAGTAAGCTTAGCTCCAAGTCCAATAAAAATAACTTAGGTTTCAGAATAAACTCTTCTTGTACATCAACAATCTCCTGTTTACTTTAAACTCGGGAGCAAGCAACTAGAACTTGATTCTGACTTAATTATATTTATTCGATGCTGGCAATCCTGCAGTCATTTCAGTGGAGTTACCTGGCCACAAAACCAGAGCAAGGTCAGAATCTGGCTCTGTACTCTTCCTATATTATGATGTTGAGGATGATTATTATTATTTTGGTTTATAAATGTAGATTTACCCTTGGAATAAACCTTTTCAGTGACAACAGGACGAATACTAGCAGAGCAACAACACCCAGTATTATTCCAGAAAGGTAAAAGAACTTGGTACTCCTGTAAGAGAACAAGAGAGAACATCGTAAGAAGTATAATTTGTAATTGGTTAAGATGCCAACATTTGTAAAAACAGCAATAATCTTCAATAGAAACTTAATACAGCTGTAAGTTAGAGATGTAGTTACATGGTTAACGGGCCCAGTTCAGATGTTAAATCCAGGTAAGGAAAAATTCCCAACAGATACTTTAAAGTCACTAGAGTTGTTACAGGCTACAAGATAGTGTTGGTTTTTTCAAAGCTTACACTATTTCTAATTTCCTTAACCTTCTAGCTTCTAGTAATTTCATTTTCTTATATGTACCAATATGGTTCTGTACTGCAAGAAAAGTGTTGGGTCTTTTTTTTTAGTTTACAATGTTTAAAAAAAAAAAAATCAAACCACAAACACACAAGTTTTTTTCCTAAGCTTATGCATTTGTAAAATTTAACTTTTTAATTCCAAGCCTATTGCTGCTCTGCTTGTTTTAGAGGTGCTTCCTGACAATTCATTTGTGACTCATTTTGCTTTGAAGACAAGGGCCACGTGTTTTGCTCTAACAACTAAGTATCCTCCCTTACGTGCTATGCAAAATGTGCATGAAAGGAAGGATGGGGGAAAGGTTGGCGCAAAGGTGGAGGCAGATGAGGCCCCAGATGACCTCATCCTAAGCATTCCTCCCTGGAGGAAGGCATCACTTATACATGTAGTAGTATTTAGCATTCAGCTAACCTCCCTGGTCTACAAAAGGGAGAGGGAATTTTTCTGAATCCACACACTTGCCCACTGAGGGTGGTCTTGGTGTTGCCCAGTGCAGGAAGCTTGGATACAAAAGTCCTAACACAGCTAAGAGATATGTCACAATCTGTCCAAACACAAATGGTATGAAGAAGTTTTAAATATCTGTTTCAGTTTCCTTATTTCACTTTCCCAAAGAACCACCTCTTTAGCTTAGAAAACAAGACTAAAGATGCACACACTTCGGGAAAGAAGGTCAAAAATCCAGCAGCCAGTACTCACCTGCTCAGGCTGTTTGCAAAATGGAACAGAAAAATTCCAGCTACAAACAAAAACAAGAGCTTTCCATCTAGCACTAAAAAAAAGGGGGAAAAAATAGAAATGGACTTTAGACTAATTCAATCTGAAATGTTGGTTATATAAAATAGCAACAGAAAAGTCCCGAGCTTCTTCCAGAAGAGATGGTACATTCAGTAACACTGGCAATACCAAGCTATCTGTAATTTAAACTGAAAGCTTTTTTTTTAACTTACTTTCTCGTTTCACACTGACAGTGTATGGTTCGGTTTTGAAGGGCTGTATTTTGAAACAAAAATCCTCTCCATATTGTTTAATGCTTATGGAAGTTTCTGTAGATGTCTCCGGTTTCCAGAAGATTTGAACAGCACATGCAGCGAACTCAAAAACAGTTTCTGAATTACGACAGTTGCTTTTTTCTGAAATAGGCTCAAACCTGAACATTTCTCTGCTGTTAACTTCTACCTAAAAACAAACAAAATATACAGAGAATTAGCTCAGAATCACTGGGGTGGGTGGGGTTTTTTTAGCATATAAGCCCTACCTGTGATAATGAAAATCAGTACAGAGAGCTCAAGAAAAAAATGCTAGTGCAATTCTTAGTTAATTAATATTGGTTATTAATATTATGCAAATATTTATTGTTTAAGCTTTACCAGGTGTTTCAGAGGACAATGTCAGCAAAGTTCTATGGAGGGGCTTCAATCCATCCAAAAGCTTGGTGGGTTTGGTTTTACCATGACACTTGCCCACACAGAAATTTCTAACAAAACCCATAAATATTTGACCAACTATAGTTTCTGTTGCAGCTGTTCATATGCTTCCCCATTTCCCTTCTGAACCAGAAGAAATTGGGCTTACTTTTCCTAAAGTTAATAATGCAATCTTCATCATGTTAGGGACAGAAGAGGGATAAGGAAAATGAAAGAGATTATAACCAGAAATTTAAATATAAGCATGTTCCTGTTGGGTATTTTGGGGTTTCTTGCTAGTTCCTAGCACCCTCCCCCACCAAACTGGTAAAAGATCTTGCCCATCTTCTGAGATGGGATGATCTTCCTGAAGATTGTGATTCATTGTGAGCTTTTGATCAGGGCCTGTAAGACAGCAAAGACCCATCTACAAAAAAGTGATCAACAGCTAATAAAACAGGTTTCTACCGGGAGAAGAGAATATGTGTCAGCAAGCAACCGGGGAGAGGGGGAAATCTTAACTTCCTTCTTTTAAACATTTACTCCAGAAAAGCTTGTGTGAGTGCTGGAGGGTTTCACCACCTTAAGTCTGCTACCATTCATAGAAACATGTTCCTGAGGAGAAAAGTCCTGGGAACAGACAAGGAGATGTTCCACTTCCTTATATGTGAAAGCAAAATCCTCCAACAGAGATGAAGTAAAAGTGTTCCCTTCCCTTGTCCACAGATATACTTTGCAGGAGAAAAAAGGAACCACACAGATAGTCATGTTGCTCCTTTATCATAGAATCACAGAATGGTTTAGGTTGGAAGGGACCTTAAAGATCATCTAGTTCCAACCCCTCTGCCGCAGGCAAGGACACCTCCCACTAGACCTGGTTGCTCAAAGCCCCATCCAACCTGGCCTTGAACACTTCCAGGGATGGGGCATCCAAAACTTCCATGGGCAACCTGTTCCAGTGCTTCACCGCCCTCACAGCAAAGGATTTCTTCCTAATATCTAACCTAAATCTACCTTCTTTCACTTTAAAACTCTTACTCCTCATCCTATGGCTACACACTCCCTGATAAAGAGTCCCTCCCCATCTTTCCTGTAGGCCCCCTTTAGGTACTGGAAGGCTGCTATAAGGTCTCCCTGGAGCCTTCTCTTCTCCACGCTGAACAACCCCAACTCTCTCAGCCTGTCCTCATAGCAGAGACGCTCCAGCCCTCTGATACTCTCCATGGCCCTCCCCTGGACTTGCTCCAACAAGTCTCTATTCTTATTTTGGGGGTCCCAGTGCTGGACACAGTGGGGTCTCACGAGAGCAGAGCGGCAGAATCACCTCTCTTGACCTGCTGGCCACACTTCTTTTGATACTGTTTTTTTTTTAATATATATTTTATTTGATGCCGTTGTTTGTTTACTTTTAGCTATTATTGCTTCCACTGTTAAAAGATTTTTATATTGTTCCGAGCTGATCTCTAAACATGCTTTAGATGACTGTCTTAGAAAAACAGAAATGCACTGCTACTGCTGTCTTTTCACTAGTCACTATCTAAGACACCTTTGGTTCCTATGCTGTGGCCTGGTAAACTACAGCAAACGAGCCACAAAACTGCATTTTATCCTCAAGTTTTCAAGTTTTATAAAGGCATGTTGTGATAAGCAAAAACATTTGTTGCGGAGCTTAACAGTGGTCCATCAGGAGAAAAGGTGTGCCACAAAATAATACACAATACTACGTTAATGTCTGTGCGGCATCACACTATAAGCCTGGTTGACATCCTTCTAAAAAAGATAGACCACAACTCACTACATCCAAAGTGGAGGATCACAATGCTGCATTTTTATCATGGTCCTACCTATACACTGTTCAAACCACTCATGATACAGAGATACGTTGATCTTGCTAACGGATCATACACTTGGCTGGCAAAAGTTCACATGAAATGTACTGCATAGCTGAATGATCCCCAAAACGGCCCCTTACCTGAAGAGTCGACCAAACGTACTGTAAGTGAATGGTTCTGTTTTGCACATAGCAATAACAGTTTTCATCCCGTTTCTGGATGACATCCATTTCCTGCAAAAAGCTACAGTTTCTACCTGGGGGGGGGGCAGAAAAGTTAATTTTAAGCATCTGTCAAATACAAACGTATAATTTTCCTCCATTTCGTTGTTGTATATGCTGAGGGAATCACAAGAAATTTGCAGATAATCAAACGGAAAAACTACGCTGCGTGGTAGCATGTTCAATATGACTTAGATGAAAATTCTAATTAGACTTCTAATCAAGTCGTTTAGGCTTCAGAGCAAACTACAGCACCTTTGGAAAAAAAAAATTAATCTAGGGTGATATTTTTTTAAAAAATGTAATCCATAAAAGCTTGGCTTTGGTATCGGTGTTTTGATGGCACTGGAATAGGGCCTCTGGGCCAAATTCACTGCTGGCACGAGTGGGTGTAAATCCACTGGAGTGGATGCTTATACCAATGGTGAATGCAACTGTGGGAGTCTGAGCAGGTAAACAGGCTTACATATTAAAATAGTCATTTAGCACATGACATGGCTGCTGATCACAGAAATCATATTCCTCTCCCTCAGAAATGTTTCTCATGTTAAGTAACACCATTCTTTTTAAAACAAATTTTCGTGACGTGGTCCAGCCATGACATGTAATAATGCAACTGCACTGATAGACTGCCCCAAGTCATTTAATTAGGGATGCCAACTGGTCTAACTCCTGAAATGTTAGCGGCCCTCTACGATCTCAAATTAGATTGTACTTTTGAGCAGAAATGCACCTAAAAGATTTATGTAGCAAACTTTGAAGAATAACATACATTCCGATCTATGTACATGCGTGAAATATACCCTACAGTGCATTACTGCAGTGTTCCAGGAACATAATTAAAAAGAATAAAGGCAATAATTACAGATCTGAACAGAGGGAATCATCTGGCTCACTGAATAGAAAACGTCGGTCTAAGCCAAGCTCAGTAATAACTATTAAAACACTGTCATACACTTAGAACAGCAAAACGAGTATGTGCAAAACAGTCTCAATCTGGACAAGGAGATGGTGTTTGCAGGTAAAAACCTGCCCTGGCTCTATAAGGAAGCTGAACTTGGGCTAAATTATTTTTTAACCATTTTAAATGGTTAAACCTCAATTTTAATGGTTTGAACCTTAATTAAGCCAATGAAAAATACCTGTGTGGATATTCTTACAAAAGTTCATTAAGTCATTCCAGACTTAAAGTGTCCACGGCTGATCCTGCTAAAGAAAATTGGTTTAAACTTAAAATTTGGGTGCTTCTGTTGTGAAAAATTAACCGTCTGATTAATTTTCATCCACGGCAAACCCAACGGGAGGGAGGAGAACCCTTCAGACAAGGGCTGGCTGTACCTCTTGGCAGGCACTTCCACAAAGGCCATCAGAGGAAGTTGGAAAAGGTTTCATTTGTCTCTGGAAAGCGTTGCCAACTGATGCAGGAAGCAGGTGAGGCTGAGCCCTACCCAGGGCTAGGGCTGAGATAACCCAGTGACAGGAGATGGCAATACCCTAGCAGGACCAAAACGCAGCCGGGAATGCCCAGGCTGCAGGGTGTACTAGGATTTGCTGCCACTAGGGATAAACTATCCATCTGCGTTAGATGCAATGTCCTTCATATACAAAGCTAGAAAATTTTTTCTTATCCCCCTTAATTTTAAGGCCATTTCTGGAGAAAAATAATTTGCTCCAAACATGACATCAGCTCCACAGAGCGAAGCAATCGCACTCCAAAAGGAAAGATGCTTCTGAACAGGTAACTGTGAGATGGAGGAGCGGAGCTACCACGAGGCCACAGACAGAGGGCATCCCCCAAGTTTGGAGATTGCAAGTGGTGCAGAGAATGGGCATCAGCTGCAGAATCCAGGGGATGCCCAAGACTTTGGAACGTCAAGGCAAGGCGGGGGGGGATGCAGTTTGTTGAGTTACGCATCATTACTACAACCAACAATAACCTTTAGGGCTTTCAGTGCCCGTGTTAATAAAAGGTCTGTTCTGCACCCAATTCTCCCGAACCAGGCTGACTCCAGGGGGAGTCACGCACGCTCCAGGCCAGTCTCCCCTGCCAGCGGTGCCCACCGGAGGGACGAGCCGCACACTTGCTCTGGGAGCCCCTGGCGCCGCTTTGTCCGCGGCCGCCGCCCCAGGCCAGGCCCCGGCGCTGCGCCGGCCGGGCCCGCAAGGCACCGCGCGGAGGGCTCCTGCGGAAACCCAACAGGGACGGGACGAGCGGCAGAAACCTGCCAAGCGCCTCAGGGACGCCGCTGCCCACCCCAACCAAAACGTCTTTTTCGCCCTCGGCCGAAGCGGGCAGGGGAGGGAGCGGGGGGGAAGGATGGAGGCGGCGGTGCCGACCTTTCCGTAAGGCAGCGCCATCTTGGGCAGACGCAGGAGGCAGCAGGTCGCGCTGTACCGGGGGCGGCTGAGGGCGGACAGCGTGCTCCGCTCTTCTCCAGGGCACGGGGGAGNCGGCCCCGCCGGACTCATGTGGCGGCCGCCGCCTCCGACCTTGCCCCAGCTGCGGCGGCGAGGGCGGGCCCCGGCGCGGGGAAGGGGCGGTGCGGCCCTGCGCGCCCCCGCCGCCCCTCTCCTCCCCCGACAGGGCCGCGGCGGGGGAAGGTGGGGGTTCGCCCCGGTTTATCCTAAATGGCGGTGTGGGGAGCAGGCGGGAGCCCCTCGGCACCTCTTCTGGCCGGTCCCACCCTGCCTTTTGGTTCTCTTGCTGGTGGTCTAGGGCGCCAGTGGAGTTGAGGGCCCGTGCTTGGGAAGAATAAAAGAAAACCGGTGTGAATGTAACAGCTCGACAAAAGCGTGTCATAGAATCACAGGACGGTTTAGGTTGGAAGGGACCTTCGAGATCCTCTGGTTCCAACCCCCTGCCATGGGCAGGGGCACCTCCCAATAGAACAGGTTGCTCAAAGCCCCATGCAACCTGGCCTTGAACCCTTCCAGGGTTTCTTTCCTGAGGCTGTGGTCCTGTCCCTGCCCGGCTGCCCCAAAAACCTTCTGCTGCCCTTATTAGCGGAGGTAGAAATGGGTCCAAAAGCAAAGGCTGGCGTGAGCAGCTTGCGACACTTCCCGGACCTCGGTGGGCGGGTGGGCGCCCCAACTGAACAGAGTTAATATTTGCCTCCCGACATGCCCCATTCCCGATGCCCCCCTTCCCGGCCCAGCCCAGCCCAAGGGAAAGGCCAAGTCAGGTCACCAGCTGCAGCTGGCGGTGGTGGAGTCAGCCATGGGATGAAGGACACGCGTTAATCAGACCCTCTGCCCACCCAGAGGAATTCCCCGAATACAACGTCATGAGGTGCTTTGATGGAGGTGGACGTCCGTGGCTTCTCTGTATTTCCTGGGCAGCCTCAAGGAGAGCCCGGAGCAGGACGCGCCGTTCCCCCGTCAGCGCTGGGAAGACACCAGCTAGATCCAACTCAGCCCAGCCCCTGCTTGCTCATGGCAGTCGTTTTTGGTCTCTTGTGAGTCACAGTCAGCAGTCAGGGGTGGAAAGGGCCGGAGCTTTTTTTCCCATTCTATGAAAATCAATAAACACAATTTTTCCAAGGCATTCTGGCATTGCCAACGTCTACTTTTATACCAAGCCCTACATTTGGCCTTTCCAACCTACTTGCTTTGCTACAGCGCATTCCCTTCCTTGTGCTTAAAACGATGCCTTTTCTCCACGGGAAGGTTGCTTTTGGGTTTATTTTTGGTCGTGTAGGGCTAGATCCAATTCCCAGGGGTGCCAGGATGGGCTTTTTTTAACACCTGAAGGGGGGCTGCCCACTGCCTTGCACCTTGTCTCGGCACTTGCATCTGCGGGGAGTGGGTGGTGCGGGGCTGCGGATCGCCTCGCCTCGCCTCCCCTCCTACACCCGCTCGGTGCTGGCTGAGCACGCATGTAACTGTGGATTATTCCTTGCAAGTACCGAGGAAGTGGAGAATAAGGGCAAAAAATAGTTGGGATTTGATAGCATGTGCAACATCTGACAAACTTCGGTCTCCAAAGGAAGCAGCGATTGATTTATATCTTTCTTTGTCTTTATGTAATTTGTGCGTTGTCTTTATATAATTTTCAGGCGCTTTCTCTAGCAAATGTGGTGAAGAAAGAAATGCTGGATTTTGTGCTTACCTGCTTCCCTAATAAACCCTTAGAAATACGATACCTCTTGGTTGCGTGTCTAAACAGCAAGGGACAATCAGAGCCAAGTTATTAGAGGAATCCCTTCACATTTTCAATTTGCAGTATTTTTTCTGTTATGTTAACCTTCTTGACAGTATTTTTTTCTGGAAAAGGAGACACTCCACATTCAGTTCTTGCTTGTATTTTCATTCCTAGAGCTCTTTGCACTTCACTGCTAATTAACTTTCAATAACTGTCGTAGGGTTATAGTCAGTCAGCATGAATCAGATGGAAAATGTAGCTTTAGGGGACTGCACTCTGTCAAAAACAATTAGAAACCTTTGCTTGATTTCCAAGGAGAATGTACTCGCTCAAGCAGGATATAGCAGCTATTAGGCAGCATTCTACTGCAGCAAGAAATCCTTAATAAAAGAAACTCAGTGCTTTTGCTACAGCCCTCCTTCCAGGGCAGCTCTGAGTAATTATGCGGCATTTTCCTTGCTTCCCATTTGTTTGTTTGACTTCCTAAATGGCGGTGGTGCTTCAGCCAAAGCTTAGGTTCTGAGCTTAAAGGTGGTATTTTTAACTGTTTGTTCACAAATACCATCCAAAATGGGGGAGAAGGGAGAGGTTGCTTGTGGATGCAGCTCAACTCATGGAAGCTCTGCCCTTCTTGGGTCTTGTAAGCTGAGGGGAGGTGAGCGAGACAAGTTTTGGCTGGGAGAGCTTGGGGGAAGACCTGTCTGTGGCAGGCAGCAATGCTGGCAGTACTGGGAACGGGTCACGTTTCTGGGAATGCAGCATGCAGGGCTCTCAAGCTCCATGCTTTTGACAAAATGCCACTTCAGTAATTGAGAAGGCGACAGATGAGCGGTACAGAGCCGCGTCCCTGGCGTGAGCTTTCCTCTCAGGCTTCTGAATGGAAGCTCTGGCTTACGCCACCCAGTGCACTCTGGCCCTTGAAATGCTCCTTAGTATCATCCGCAGTGCCCTTGTCTCGCTGCTTAGAAGCTGACCTCCCTGCTGGCTGTAGCACCAAATCCTCTTTGGGCTGTTGAATCCTTTTTCTTCCACGAAGACCCCAGGCGCTCACTGCTGATGACTTATTTGGCCCATGCAGCTGTAGAAATAGGCTCCAGCTGGGTAAGGCGCTGACAGGGAGGTCCTCTGTGCTCCTCAAAGCCTTGCCGACCTCGGGCCCTAGTGCTGTTGGCGACAGCCCCTCTCCCCTGCAGCATCGGCGTGCCCAAGCTGGGGACAAGGCGCTTGGGGTCCCAGCTCCCACCTCGCAAGGTGATGCTCCTTATTCAGTTGCAGCCTACTGTTTGCTTTCTAACTAGAGCCAGTAGAGGCTTTTAATTTCCAGGTGTGCTATTAAAATCTCAGCACATGCTCCAGATGACTAAGGATGCTTCCTGTGATTTATTTCCCCCCCCACCTCCCGCCACTGCTTCGGTCTCCCTTCCTCCTCCTTACGTCAGCAATGGGTATAATTTGTTTGCAGAGTTACGGGGTGCTTTATCTTTCTTTGGCCAACCCCAAGTGGATGGGGGTTTGTTGAAGCCACGGCATTCTTGCTTTCTTAGAGCTGGCATGTGGGCGTTGGATTGTGTCATTTGTAGGAGGTGAACGTCAAAGGAAGTGGGATCAACTGCTGGAGGAGGTTTGTAAGCCAGGTACTTAATATTTGGTTTCCTGGAAAAGCAAGGGAAAAAAAATAGCAAAACAGACAGCCTTTGTGCCTTTAGTTTTCCCGTGTAATCAGGATCACACAATACCTATATGTGCTCAAGCATGGCTCGGTTTGTTGGTTTTGGGTTTTTTTTGCCTTCATTTATTCAGGATGGAGAACTACTGTATTTCCCTTTAAATAGTTTCACTTGTTTTGGTGGATTCCATTGAATGTTTATTCCAGCAATACAAATAATTCGTGTTCTGTAAGTGCCCTCGCAAATAATGCGATTTATTATCAGGTACATTATGTTGTCTTTTTATTTGATGTAAAATGGTCTCTTAGAGTTAAAATTAGACAGAAGAGCCATTTGAGATTATTTTGTTCATCTCCAGCTGTTTTTTTTCAGGAGTGCATTAGTCTGAAGAATTTCACAGGCAAAATACTGAGTTATTTTTGGGGGAGAAAAACGATCTACAAAAGAAAAGTAAAGCTACTTATTTTTACAGTAGTTTTATGGTAATCACCATTTTATTTGACATGTGTAGATACTGAGCTAGATACTGCTCTACTAGGAATATTTCTTTGCTCTAGTTAGTAGATACCTTTTGCAGTCCTTGTTCAGGCTAAGCTTGAAAATTAGCAAGAGAAATGAGTTTTTTAAAGCTTACTTGTGTCCTACCTTATGGATTAGGCAAAAAGACCATACTCTTTCTTAAACCTTTGCCTATTTAATCTAAGCGCAAGACATTTATTCTAGCTGTCTGTGCTCTTGAAAATATATGTGCCATAACATATTTTCCCATTGTATCACCGCAGGGGAGTCAGGCGGGCCCGAGACGGGTGCAATCTGAATGTTTTTAGATAAAACTCTCTGAGCAAAGCAGCTTTTTCCTTCTTGTATGGCTTCTGATTTACGCAGCTTTCTTGGCATTTAACCCTACGCTCGTTTTCCCACTGCTGGCGAAGGGACCTGTAGGTCAGGAGGAAAGAAAGCTCGGTCAGACGATGGGAAAGCGTTCATGGGAGGTCTTGTCTGCAGTTGCTGGAAACACAGTCCCTGCCTCTGACTTCAGCAAAGTATTCTGGTGTAAATTCATTGATCTTATGGATATTATTTCTCATTTACACAACAGTAAGCAGTAAGTAAGTAAGCACAACAGTTAAGTAGCAGTGGGCCTTAAATATTTATCCGGTTTATTTTTAGCATGGCAATTGCAGCTATTTTTATAGCAAGGAAGCAGTGATACAAATCTGACTGGATTCCCCCTTCGCTTTTAATCTGCAATAGAGAGGCAGTAATTTTTTTGACCACGAGCTCTTATTTAGTATGTTAAATTTGCTCCAATTAACATGTTATAGGCTTCATTTTTCAAGGGTCTCTTAACCTCCGCTTCCAAGCATAAGCGATCTTATTACCTATCTAAAGGAGCAATGATGCAGCCCAAGAGCAGCTGTGAGATTGCCCTGCAGTGCTGTGCAGGCACTAATACCTTACATGGATTTATCCATGGGGGAAGGTCCCAAAATTGTGAGGAGGCTCCACGGTAGAGCAATGTGAAAGGAGCTGGCGTTCTTTAATAACATCTACTACAGTGAAAAAAAAAAAAAGCACGTTTACGGTTGGTTATTTGCTTACTAATAAAATCCTAGACTAAACTATATTCTCCTATGAAAGGCTTTTGCTGGATGTAGGACAGGCGGATGCGGGTACCCCTGCGAGCGAGCCCGTATCTATGCCAGTGTGGCGGGGAAGGATGTTCCCCCTGAAAAGAGGTGTGAAGGGTAAATTAGGTGGGTGGATGGAGATGCTGGAAAATAGCGTGTGGTTGTACGTGCTGGCTCAGGAATCAGCAGTCTTGGCTCTTAGGCCACTAGTTTATATGAGGCTTAGCTTAGTAGTTACCAAAATCTGTTACTGTCTTTTGATTACGGATGGTCTGTGGCAAACAGATTGGTGATCCTTGCCCGGTCTTTAGTTGGGCAATAACCACATCACAAAAGCCAACCCCTACCACTAATGTTGGCATCCCGAAGGATAGTCTCAGACACGTACCCAGGAGTTCTCTGGCAGCTGAGCAGCCCGCGCCACCGAGAGACAGGCAGGTCATCACCTTGCAGGACTGGTTGTCTCGCTGCATCCCTCCTGTGGAGAAACAGAGGACCTGCCCACTGTCATAAATTTTAAAACATCGTTCCAGGTCTGATTTTAAAAAACAAATGTTGAGAGCCGAGGCAGGAAAGAGAACTAATGGATAAAGTTCGCCCCTGTGTCTGCTACGAGAAGCCACGGGAGGTGGTATGGCTTTGTAAAAGGCCATGGGAACAATGTCTTGTTTATGGATAAGTGCATGTGTGCCTGTCTTGTGCTTTCAGCTTTACATCCATATCAACTGCTGTTGCTTGTTGCTATATTTATACCGTAGCCTCCAGTGATTGTTCTGGGATGAAGCACTCTTGGAAAAAATGGATTGCTAGCAGTGATAAACAAATGTGAAAGGAATTATTCTCTTTCCAATGGTTCTTGAAATGTAAATTTAGCCCTGATGTGCTCAACTACCTTCGTGATTAATCTCTGTATTGTCAGAGGAGCCTGTCAAGCTGTTTTAGACCAAGGGATGCTGTTTTGTACTAAGAAAATTCTGATAATGTCTTCCAATTACTTTGTTATCACACTTTTGCATAAACACTGTTGCAGTTGCTGGTGTGCCATTACACTGGTCGGGGAAAATCGAGGACTTTTGATCATCCAGGTGCACGTTTGGTAGGCATCTCTTCTGAACTGGGCCTGTCCACAAGCCGGTAACAGGATCAAACTGGCTCAAAACCTAGTCCTTTGTGTTGGTGCTCTGAGCTTGAGTTGAGTGATTTGTTAGTAGCCAGTTGTGCGTAAACCTTCTTGTGAGGCTTCACGTGAGAAAACGCTCCCCCGAAATTTGCTAAGGCAGGCTACCACCTCTCTTTAAAAGGTGTGGAGGACAGGGGAATTCAAGGGACCCGGTGCCTCAGCCCCGCAGGGTGCAGGCATTGCCCGGCACGGTGCCGAGGAGAGCCCCGGCGCTGCGGCAGGGCCAGCCTTGCTTCTGTTTGCAATGATTGTTGCTGGCTTTACCCAAGCAAGCGGTGAGAAAGACAGGGCAGCCGAAGCCACCCTATAGCCATGAAGGCCTGGGAAAGACCGTGCCTTTTACGGCTCTTGGGCACAACACAAAGGTAGCCTGTGGCTCTCAGCTACTGTTCGACTTGTGAAGTTTTTGGGTTTCCTATTTTCAGTTTCCTATTTTCTTTTATGTGCGTGCTCTGGCTGGTGCACCTCAGGCTGGTGGCTGTTAGCACACCCATAGCCAAGCACTTCCAAACTACCTAAAACTTCCCTCCCCGCCATTTCAGAGCCTGTCAGGTCTGGGTTGTTGACCATTTCTTTTCGCAGCCTGCCGTTGCTTACCCATGCACTGCTGTACCCCTTCGCCCCACTCCCACGTGAAATCCACCGGTGTGCAATTGCCATTGCCGGCAAAGTATGCCAGCTTGGCATTCATCCCCTCCCTTCCCAGCACTTCTGCTTTTCAATTTCTGCTTTTCCTGCTTTCAGAGGCAGTTGTCCTTCATTATAAAGTTCCTAAGCATCTCCAGTCAGGCTGCTTAATGACTTTTTTTTCCGTATCAACTCAGAATTTTTTGACTGCTGCATTTTTTCCTATCTAAATATAAACATGGGAGAGACTAAGAAATAAGTGCTATTGAATGATTAGGTAGACGTATGCGAGTGACTTTGCTTGATTAATGGATTTACATTGTACGTTACCCATAGGCAGCTTTCCAGTGTCTTTCCCTAAAACAAGGTAATTTGCTTAAAGGGCTATCTTTTGTAAAATACCGATAAGCAAGAGATACTTGGTGCGTGTGTGAACGTCTAGCTAGGGAGCGCCAGGACGTACAGTCATTTTGCCCCTGCTAGTCACAGCCGCTTCTGCAGGCACTTAAGGAATGCAGGATGTGCCCCAAATAGGTCTTTACAAATATTCCCCGCTGCAGTCATTTCAGCCTTTCCCGGCATTCATATTAGCTCTTGCTGGCAACGATAGGATTTTCATGACGGTGACTACAGCAGAGTACAAATGCTTTTTTTCCCCTTTCATGCCAGCCGGAAAGTGAAGGTAAAGACTTGCTATACTGACTCAGATGAAAGGCTGAACAAGCCCGGGCTCCTATCTCTGGCAGCGGCCAGAGAAGCTTCACGAGAGTGGAAGAGCAAAACAAGCATAAAGTAATACTCTTCCCCACTCCATACTCGCTTTGCGAGGAGGGTTTGCAGCTCTGACATCTATTCCGACAGGGTAAGAAAGAATAACTTAAAGAAATGGGGCGGTGAGGCAAGAGGCGATCTCTTCGAAGTACTAGCAGGGTTTAGTTTTCTGATCCGGTGCCAAATGCAACAGAGGTACTTGCCAAATGCCCTTGCAATGGGACTTGTCCTAGGGCTTTACAGCATCGCACCTCGCTGTCTGTGCCCTGCTGTTCTCCTTCTGCTGGAGTCGGTGGGGTTCCTCTGATGCCGAGGCTGCTACCCAGCCCGTGCAAAAATCCTGCCGCTTCTGACTGCAGGGCACGTCTCCGGAGCATGAAAGACCAAGAGAGCCCTGTCCACGCCGTTAGCTGTTAGTGAGGGCCGTAATTTCTTCTTGGCTGGTTGAGACTGGGGAAGGACAAGTACTCCGCGCAGGGAAACAGCCTGTTTCAGGGTGCTGTATCGCTTATCTCGGCGACCCGTGGATTGAGACCACCTTCTGAGAGTCAGGGTAGATGCTGGGCTGGTCCCTGGGATTCCTACCATCTGCTCATAACCAACCTGGTATCATATGCCCATTTCCTCAGTGTGTGGAGCCACGTTCAGTCTGGCTATAAATCTGCTAAAGGTTGTGGCATCAGAAGCAGGCTTCTCTGAGGCTGTGGTGCCTGGATAGTCCCACCTCAGGATTCAGGCTGCTGGACTATGTAGATGTTTACTGCAGAAAACGTACGCGAGATGGAGGCACGAGAGTGACTCCAGGTTGAATGCCAAAACTCTGTTTCCATGAAATGCCAGCTTTTTTAGCTGTACAGCGCTCTCCTGGCCTTACCAGTTGTATAAAGCAGGTATTAAAGCAAAGGGATGTTTCGTATGTATGTCTGTCCATTTTGATGTCAAAGGGTTAAAGTTAACTGGAGAGCGAGCTTCCGAGTTGGACGTTTTCTTTCACACCTGAAAAAAACCCCAACTTTTTAAGCTTTTAATCTCTAATGCAGCATAGTCTGGAAGCACGAGCTTTTCTTCTGTATCATTAAACCTCAAGTCTGAATTCCCAGAGCTGTATTTCCAAAGGAAAGCATCCATAGGCAGGTGTTATTTGCCAGCTGACTTGGACCTCTGGCAGTTCCTAGCTCCAAGCAAGCTTCCTCGCCGTAGCAACGCACCACAGAACTGGTAATCTGGCAAACACCATTCCCTGCTTCAAAGAAGTTACAGGTACCAAACACAGCACGGGATCCTGGCAGCTCCTTAAGCCAAACAGATTGCAGTCCAAGGAGGTCAGAAACAGCTTAGACACACCTGGAAACACTCATAAAGCACTTGAGCCTCCTCACTGTTGCTTAAGGTGTCCAGCAGCTCGGCAAACATTCAAACGATGTGTGAGCCAGGCAGGTGTGGCTTCAGCAGCTTGGATGCCCAAAAAAACCTCAGCAGGCTGAAACCACGCAGCTAATGCTTGTCCATTTCTCAATTTGTTCGTATTTGTGTCTCTATAGCCCTTGTGTAGGGAGAGAAGATCCTGGCTTTTCCAAGTACCCAGATGCAGAAAGGACAGGAATAAAAACATCCATGGTTTTGCTCAAAGAAGGGGAGGGGGGGAAAGCAGTGCCCACTGGCATCAGGCCGGGAGAGCTTCAGAAATATTCTTCTCCGCAGGCTGGTGACCAGTGCCAGAGGCACAGCTCTGCTCCTGCCCTTCCCATCTACCCTGCCCACTGTTGGCAACAGCATCTTCCAGCCCAAAATGCCTGTGTTCTCTGAGCTGATCTTGCCTGGCCACGGGACGCCTTTAGAAGAATGTTAATTTTTGGAGAAAGACAGGGTACTGGCATTTATTGAGAATTAGACACTTTTAAAACATCTCTAAGTGACCAGAACTTGCAATGCTCAAAATCCTTGGCCAATGTTATGTAGGCATAGATTTGTCTGTAAATGTTTCCCATTGTTGGTTTTACTTCCTGACTGTGCATTGAAGCCAAGTGTTATATTAGTTTCTTTTGCTGTAAGTCATAGCACCACAGCTTTGAGGGACACCATTGTTATGTCCACTGAAAACGGAGGCTTCAGACCTTGGAAGAAGAATGGCAGAAATCGGAAGGTTGTGAAGGGATTACCTATTGTATGCATAAAAACTAGCAGTTGGGGAAAACAGTGGTTAGAGTGTTCCTCAGCCTCTTCTGGCAGAAGGGTGGAACACCTTTGGGTTCACTGCCTTTGTTTGAAGAGTAATTAACCACTAAGCTTTGAAGTCTTACCTTCACGGCTAATGTGTGGTGACTATGCCCAGAAATGGAGCCGAGGGCTGAGACCGCACCACCCCTTGGGGTTTCCACTGCTGTGCTGCAGCTGGGACAAGCTTTCAGCGGGCATCTGCACCAGCCTCTGCCAGTCTTGTTCTGGGCAAGAATTTCCTCCCTCGTGAGAAACACTGATGAGATTTAAGTTGTTTTGGTGATTTTGATGCAGAGCAATGGTATTATAGACACTGTGCTGTTATTGATTTAGGAGTATTAATTTTGAGCACGGCTAACGGGTAGCCAGCGCAAACCTCACCACGTGTTGCTTGATGCTCCTCAGAAGTGGATGTCCTTTGGACAGAGTTTCTTGCTCCCTGATGCTGCCATACACCATGTTCTTTTCAGTGCAAAGGCAGCATTCCTCATTTGTTCTGTACTGGCATCAGCAGGAAGGGAAATCTTCAGTTCCAGGCTGAAATAATTCCTCTTTTGTAGTAGCTCTATGCTTTCAGTGTACTGGGAGCAGAACATCAGACTAGAACCAGGCCTTCTGCTTAATTGGCTTTAGAAGTGTGCTTATTAGCACTAACCGTGTTTTTTTAACAACCACGGGGAAGCTGAACAACACCTTGGCAAATGAGTTATTTCTCATTTAAGACTTGTGCTTTTACAACCGGTTCTCTGTACTGTCGGGTTCTGAAATTGGGCTTACTGGTCTTGTGGGGGGCATGGCATGTGCATCTGCAGGACTGTATTTGACTTTTGGTACTTTTCCTTACTGCAAGTGTCAGCGTCATGCTGGAAATGGGACGATGCTTGTAACAAAGCCAGGCAAATGTCATTCTAATGTCCTCAGTCCTGTTACCAGCACTGCTGACAGAGGCGGATACTGAAGCATCCTGAAGGAGCTACCTGGGGCAGAGTAAAGGTGCTGCCAGGAGCAGGCACAGTGAGGGTGAGGCAATGCCACACCACCATGGATGGGGTACAAGTGGACCATGCCTAAGGAGTTTTATCTTGGCTGGCAGCCCTCTCAAATGAGGCTTGACTACAAAATCGTGAACCTCCGGCAGCTAAGAACTGTGATTTCTTGCTTAAAGCTAGTATATTCCCTGCCACAGAAACTGCATTAACTCCTTTAGTGACAGTTTGTAGCACAAATCCTGGATGTTTAATTGGATTTATCGTGGCTATTGGGAGCATAAACGTGTTTACAGATTTGTTGTGAAAGCTTTTTTGTGTGTTTTTCTCATAGCAAGTCAACTTCCATGTGGTGCAATTATGTTCAAGATGTTCCCTGTAGCACCGGAATAATGTCAGATTACACCGCGTGTGCATGTTGTTCTTCAAAAGGGTTTTATCTGAGGCACGAGGCGCCATGTCGGAAGGAGAAAGGGAGCTTAGCTTTTTATTAAGAAAGGCATGCAAAGCTTAAAACACGAGAAACTCTGTCAAATCCTGTTGTCTTATTATAGAGAAATGCTTGTCTCTGTCTACTGAAATGTGAAACTTTTTCCCCATTAACTTCCTTGCCGCTCCATCCAACTCTGCCAGAACGAACTCCATCCGTCTGCAGCTTGCTACTTTTGTGCTGCAGCCTTTTCAGCGCTGAAAAGTTGAAGCGAACGCAGCGAGACGTTTCTG
>VZSF01002515.1:31360-45498 GCA_013398295.1 Chionis minor | reverse complement strand
TAATAATAATAAAAGAATAAAAAACCACGTATTTGCGTTCGTTCAAATCCAGCGGAAAGGCGCGGTGATTATCCTGGTCGGTTTGCTTTGAATAGCATGGAGGTTCCTGGTCTCATCTGGCATGTCTGTTTTTCCATCTATTATTATCCCATCCATCCAGCCGCACATCTCCGGCCTCTTCCTGCCTAATCTCTCCCTCCGTCTCTTGGTGCTGGCTCCCGTCTCCGCCTGCCCGCGGTCCTGCACTGCCCGCGCCGGGCTCCGGGTCTGTAGGTTGGCTTTTCCCTGGTTTTCCCTACGTTTGGTGTATCCGTGCTCGCGCCTTTAGTAAGAAGCCGCTTGCAACCAGGTGACTGATGGGGGGGTTAAAATGAGGAAGCGAAGCTGGCGGGGGATTTCTCCTGGGTCAGGCGATGCTTGGGTGTCTCCCGCCATCCGACGGCCTCTCCGGGGTGCCTCCAAGTGGCCCAGCTGGATGAGGGTCCCTCTGGAAGGGCGCTTCTTGCTGTTGGGATTTTGCCGGCGTGTAAGCCTGCCGTTCTTCCCGTTATTTATCAAACCACGTGCGAGAGAATGGGCTTCTTCATCGCTTGGGTTTGGAGGGGGGTAACGGGCACTGGCGTCCTTATGCCCGCTCCGGAGAGGAACACGAACAGGTTGGTTCGCTGTCGGGGAATGGTTCCAAAGGTGCAAGAATAGTGTCAAAGGTGCGACGCTTTTATTCTTTCGGGGTGCGCGTTTCCAGGCCGGCGCAGGCTGGCCGTGGTGCCGCAGCGGGAAGCGGGTGCCCGGCGCTGTTTCGGTAGAGTTGGAGCATGTTGGGAATGTCTCAGAGGGCACCACTTGTTGGGAAAGACAACTGTCTCTTTAGGTCTTGTAGGAGTCCTCCAGGATATAATAATCCACGAGGAGCGCAGCAGTGTGGAGCGGATGTTCTTCAACCCTCTTTTTAAAGCCGGCTCCTCAACCTAGCCATGGCATGGTGGTTTTGGGAGCCTTTTATTTCTTAAACAGAACCAAACCACCGTAGGGGATCATCAGGGTCATCGAGTCTCATTCCCTGCAGTCCTACACCGGGTTTGGTGTCTCTTTGTGCTGCTCGAATATCCGCAAAACCAAAGTTACCTTTTGAAATGATTGCGCAGTTAAATAAAGAACCTTATGCTTTCTTTTAAAACTTACAGCTACACGTTAGGGCTGATTCTTAAAAATGTCAGTACCATTTCTGTGACAGTGGTTGGGGGTCTTATCTTCCCAGTAAAAGAATAAAAATGTTACCAAAACCATCTGATTGGAAAGGAAGACTCTGATAAGACAGTTGAGAACATTTACAAGTTGTATTTTCAGCTCTGCCGTACTTATGTTCTGCACCGTTCCTTGTTTTCTTCCTTGTTTTCTTCCTTGTTTTCTTCCTTGTTTTCTTCCTTGTTTTCTTCCTTGTTTTCTTCCTTGTTTTCTTCCTTGTTGAAGCAGCAGGCGCAGAAGCTCGCGCTGCTCCAGCCGAGTGCCTGCTTTTGGCCCCCAGCCCACTGCTAAAGACGGACCCACGACAGGCTGCTCCCTCATTGCTTTCATGGAGCTTCTATTTTCTTCTGTGTGTGTTTGGCTCATCTCGCAGACAGCTCTTTGGGTTTAACTCCACGGTTGCGTCCTGTTTTCCTGGCTGATGTGGAATAATAGACGTTAGAGAGATGGAGAGAACCTACTGCGGGTCATGGCTGGTCCGGCCCCCAGGGAACATCACAGGATTGCTTCCAGCAGGATATTTTCAGATGTTTTGTCCAACCTAGTTTCAAATGTCTCAAGTGACTGGGATTCTATTCTGACCGCCAGTTCGCATTTGAAGGTGGAATAAGGAAGATATAATTTGTTCTTTCCTGGGAGACTGCTGTACCCTCCTCTCCGATGCACAGTCTTCCTTCCTACCGCTGTCTTTACCAGCCTCTGTTGCTTTCAACCCACCTGTGCGGTGGCCAAGAGCCCTTTTAGGGTCAGAAACTCTTCCTTTGGGAGTCAGAAAGACCATCCTTGGATGGTTAGAGGGAGGAGGTGGCCAAAGAAGGTGAACGGTCTTTGAGCACCGTTGCCCCTTCTAATTTCTAATTTTTTCTAATTTCTAATTTCTGATTTTAAAGAAGTGGGAGCTGCAGCTTGCAGGGGGAGACCCTGAGAGCACCGGCAGTGGTGTCGAAAGCAAAAGGGGTGCATGGTATAGCTGGATAAACCCAGCGGTTTCGTTGGGTTACCGGCTGGAGACTTGCATTGACACAGAACCCCTTCCCAGGTGTAGTCCTAAAAAGCCTGAATTCAGTGGTCTTGGAAGTGTCCCGCGAAAGGCTGCTGCCGGGTGGGATGCCCGGACACAAGGATGTGCAGGAGAAAGGGGAGTTCGCCCGGTGTCTGTCCGAATTCTCACTGAGCTGATTTCCTTCGCGATGCCGAGATGTTATCTCAGTCCTAATTATCGTGAAGGTGCTCCATGGCCATCCATTTCATAATTTTATCTTTAGATCACTTGGAAAGTTAAGGGGTAAGAAATTGCTCCGTTTGCGTTTGCTAGCCCAGAATTAGGCACAGCTTATGAAGCGCTTGATTCCCACTTAGGCCAGATTTTTGCAGGAGTTTTTCATACTGGGCCTGAGCTTATTTGAAACCTTGAATAAATGCATAACACTGCACCTCTTGCAAAAAGCTGTCTGCTGTTGCTGGATGTGGAAACTAGAAAGGGGAATATAATGCTGTGTAGATGTAAATTTTTGGGTTTGTCACCCACCTCTGACCAATAAAAGCTCTGGCAAACTTTTATATACACCTGAGAGATCAAACAGTTGATTGAAAGACGCTCTAATGAACTTCTCTTTGCTTTTCTTCCAGCTTGCTATGGAATTGTCCAGGTTCCTACCGGACCCTGGTTCTGTCGGAAATGTGAATCCCAAGAGAGAGCCGCCAGGGTGGTGAGTACGAAGCGCGCTTGTGCTTACATTAAATAGCTTCGTTTGGTGCCCTCCATGTCTCTGCTGGAAGCGGTGTGGTCCCCTGGCAAAAGGGACAGAGCCTGGCACTTCAGCCGTGCTGTGACTGTGATCCCAGCTCCGCCTGTGACCTGCTGGATCTTGTTTATGCAACAGGAATAATCGCACCAAACAATTCTGTATGATACTGTTCGCCGGTTTGATGAAGATGCTGCCAGAGGTGCTCGTAAGCAATTATCAGTGGCAAAATTTTTGAGTCTGGAGACCTCAATCCCCTGAAAAAAATAATGGTGGTGTTCTAGGAGGTGGTTTCCCTGCTGGTTTTTCCGTTCAGCTCCTCGGGAAGTTTTGGAGTGGAGGGAAGTTGGCAACACCTGAGGTGCTGCACTGCTGTCAGCGTTCTCACACTGACTGGCAGGATGGATTGGCGTTCGGATCGCGCCGCCACCGTCTCCTGCATAAAGTCTCCTGAGTTTGTAAAACGGCAGAGAAAATGACAGGAAGCTGGATGAGGGTTTCGTTTCTGTCTAAGTAGCAGTTTAGCAGTAGAGAACACTTTACAAATGTTCTTAATTAATGCCGGCATTTCCCGGTGAGGCAGGAAAGTGGAAACGATCAGGCCGGGACTGCCTCGTAGGTCCGTCTATGTGGCAAAGTTATTTGTGCAGTAAACCAGGCTGTGGGTTTCTAGCACCCCAGCTTCTCCCCAGTGACTTCCCATGTGAGCCCTTATCAGCTACGGCTGCACCCACCAGCTGCCGGTGCCGTGGACGCTGCTTTTGCCGTACGGTAAATCCAAGGTGGCTTCCCCGCTTCGCTCTCTTAACGATGGATTTAAACTAAACGTTGGCTTTCCTTAAATACAGAAGGCCTCGCTCGGCACGGGCAATGTTTTTTAACGCCTGCTCTGCCTCCTGAGCTGGTTTAGCTCAGTCTTTTCTAAACCGCCCCCCCTGGCGCGGTGGACGGAGGTGAGCTCCGAGTGTGCGGGTCCGCGGGGGCCTGAGCAGATCGCGTGCTCCCTCTCCGCTTGCTGCAGCACAAAAGTTTAATCTGCCGCACAGATGGGCGAAGAACTTGGCAAAGATGAATGAATGGGGGAATTAGGTATCCGTACCGCGCCTGCTACATTGCAGTAACTCATTCCTCATTGGAAGCGGGAGTGTAAACAAGACCAGACTTTCAGACCTGAGCCCTTATTCCCATTGTAAGATGCTGCTTTTATGTGCGCTGCAGTAAAGAAGATCAAATGTGTCTTTGAGCGGTTTTACGTCCTGCGGATAGTTTCATAGCAAAGAAAGGAATTCGGATTTCGTGGGCCTCCTTCCCCCGGCTCTCCCGGCCGTGCCGGCGGGGAGAAGCTCCGCCGCGTGAGCTACGATTCCGTGCGAGCTGCAGTAACGTGCGTGCACACGAGTCCTCCTCACCTGCGCTCCTTGCAAGGACCGCAAACTTTTCCCTCGCGCGCGCTTTACGTTTCAAACCGCCCCCGAGGTAGGAAGAAAACAATATCCCCGCGGGTGGCTCCTTCTTTAACTCGTCCGCGGTGAAATCTGTTGGACAACACGCGGTGGGCTTCAGTCGTGCCGTTCAGCGCCATGGCATTCAGCCCTGCCGCCGTGACTGAACAGCGATAATCTTCCTTCCCGAGCGGAGCTGGGGATGATTTCCCATCTAAATCCCTCACCTTTTCAGTTAAACACCAGCAGTCATAGCAACAGACGCGCAGATGGGTTAATACTTAAAAAGAATCTAGTTCTTTGATGTAGAGAACAGCGTGATCAGAGTGAGGGAAATGAGGCAGGTTTTGGGAGATCTGCGCATGGCTCCGTTGCTGAAACGCATTGAATTTGGGCTCCGTGGTCCAGCGAGGCCGAGGGCTGAGGCTGTTCCGCTGCCCTGGGGTCTCTGCACCTCCGTGCCTGCCTGTCCCCGGCAGTAGAAGGGACATTACCCGCCTGCAGGCGCTGCCACCGGGGTCTGGAACGAGAGGTGCTGCCATTTGCGCCCTGAATGCACTGGCAGCAGCAGCGGGGCGAACTGATATTCGTACTTCTTTCGTAATGACTGTGTGGCAGACTCCTTTGAAAAACAACAATGTTTTTCTTCCCACATCTGCCTTCATGGAGGAATCTTAAAGCCGTTTGCAGGCTTTGTCCCTAGCAAACATACTTATTGGCTAAATATTTTTGCTTTGAAAATGAGATGCGGAGGCATGGAGAGTCATAGAATCACTTGGGTTGGAAGAGACCTTCAAGATCATGGAGTCCAACCATAAACCTCTGCCAAACCCACCCCTAACCCATGTCCCTCAGCACCACGTCTGCCCGGCTTTTAAATCCCTCCAGGGACGGCGATTCCACCACCTCCCTGGGCAGCCTGTTCCAACGCTTGAGAACCCTTTCCGTAAAGAAGTTTTTCCTAATCTCCAACCTAAACCTCCCCTGGCACAACTATACAGTTGCGCTCCTCGGTGAGTTTTTTAAAACATGGGGTCTCCTGATTTCTGTGTGTCTCCTTTGGAACGATGGACTCCATCCCCTCTTCAGCTTTTGACGGAGAGCTCTGGAGCCCTAACGTGGCGGTAGATCCCGGAGTTGGAAGCCCTAGGGGGTTTCTAGGAGCTCTAACCTTCCCCCCATCCCGCCCCGTCGCAACCTGGTTTAAATCGACCAAGCTCTGCTCTTTTCCCAGAGTCGAAATAAAAACCCCCGGAGACTGCCTGGGCCTCTGCAGGTTGAATAAAAGGAAGAGGTTCCGCTAATCCCCGCTCACAACCCCTCCTCAGATGCTGGGGTCCCTGAAGGATGCTGCGGACTATTGTGCTTCCAGTGAGCGACCCAAAGCCCATCCGCTTTGTAATCAAATTGTCTGGGAAGCCCGGTGAGCTGCGATGGCCAGAGGGCACTCATGTGAGGGATCATGCAAGGCTTTGGCTGTCATTTGGAGGCAGGGCTATTAAAAGTCTTGTGTGGGGCCGATGGAGCTGTTAACCCCTCTTGTTGCAATCAGAGCTTTGCTAATCGCATGGTGGGAGAGCCGCTTTGATCTGAGGGGTGGAGGGGAGAGCGGAGGGGCCTTTTCAAGTGCAAATTTCGTATTACAGTGTCTGGGTTCACCCAGTTCTTTTTCTGTCTTGGCTCTGCCGGGCTTTCCATAGTAATCGTGAGAGCAGCTCTCTGGCATTCCCGCAGCCGGGACCTAACCAGGAGCGGTGAGAAACACCTCCCGTGGTCATCCGTCCCCGCTTCAGGGAAGGCGAGACGGGCTGCTGAGGACGGCACCGCTCTTTGTCCCCTCATCTCTTATTTATAGGTCAATGGCAGGGATTTCGTGCTTGCCAGAGGCACCTGTTTGCCAGCCCCACTCACTGGGCTCCCAGGAAAGCGCTGGAGGATCCGACGGAGCCTCCCTGCTGCCCTGTCTATTGTGTCCGTCTGTCTGGGAGGTAGAACCCCAGCAGAGGAAACCTTGAGCTTGCTCGTGGAAGACCATCCTTGTGGAAGGTCCTCGGGGACCAGTCGGCGGCAGAGGCTTTTGCTCGTGGCCAGTTATTGCTCGATCTGTCGGTTTTTTGGCGGCGCGGAGCACCTGCCCCGTTACCGCTCCCCAGAGCCGAGGGGCAGCGACGCGCTCTCGCTTTGGCACCAGGCACCTCATTTCAAAACTTCCTGACAAAGCATGTTGTTTTTTTTTTTTTCACAGAAAACCAGTGGGGTGGTTGGGTTGGTTGGGGTTTTTTATGTTTGTTTTTTTGTTTTTGTTTTTTGGTTTTTTTTGCTTTGCTTCGTATTTTTTAACAAATCAGACCTTTCCACTGGGGAAGGAAAAGGCTTGTGCCTCCCAGGTTTTCGGGCCTTTTAAAAAGTCAAACAAAACAAAAAGCATATAGAAACTTGCCCTGAGTGATGCCACGAGGCGACAGCGACCGTTTTCGGGCGGCTCGTTCTGGGAGGAGCCCGCGGGGCCGGCAGCGTGTTTCCCCCAAAACCGCCCCGGCTCCCGTTGGCGCTTCAGAATGGCATCGGCCAGTGCGGAGGCTGATGTCGGCTGGGCTGGGCAGGGCTAAAATTAGTGGAAATTTTATTTGGGTGGGAAAAATGAGCGCGTCTCCCCCTCACCGCCTCCCCCAAACGCAGCCGTGAGCGAGCGGGGCGGGGGGGGGCGCAGAGCCCTTCGTGGCGCCCAGCCCGCAGCCCCCCACCCAGCACGGCGGCGCCGAGGGGGCTTCCTCCACCCCCGCGGGCGTTGGGGACTCTCCGGTGCCGACGTTCCCCCCTCTCTCCATCACACCCCGGCGTCTCGCGAGGCTGGGTTTGGGGGGGATGCGGGGTGCCCACCCACCGGGGCCGGGCTCACCATGGTCCCCCCCATGCCCTGCCAGCAAAAAATGCCTCGGTGGCCTCACCCGCCTCTCATGAGACTGGAAAAAATATCGCAAGAGAAAGAGAGAAGGAAGGAAGGAAAGAGGCAAAGATAGATAATGGCTTCTTTTTATTTGCCTTCTGCTCTCTGAGTCATGGTTTTCAGTTTTACTCCCCAACCACAAAGACTAAAGCGCTTTTTTTTTTTTTTTTCTCTTCTAAAAAAGCCCTGTGAAAGTCAAGGTTTGCTTATAGCCCCATGGCTCTTGGGCTGAGGCTTTAGACACGTCCCCGTCAGAGAGGACGATATCGAGCTGTGTCAGGGTATCTTTTTGCACCCAAACCGCTCTCAGCCCGTCTTCCACTTCCTCTCTTTGAAAGCAGCCCCATCTTTCATAACCATGTTGTAAATGAATCATCTCTTTTCTGGCCCCGCGCCCCTGGGAGTGAGATTAATCTCGTTCTTTCTGCTTAATTTCAAGAGATGTGAACTGTGTCCCCACAAAGATGGAGCCCTGAAACGGACCGACAACGGAGGTGAGTACCTCTGCGCGGAGCCGGGTACGTCCTGCAGAGCCTCCGGGGACTCGGCGGCCGTCCCGGGGACAAAATAATTCCTTTCGGAGCGTATGTCACCGGTGGGGGAAGGCTGGAGGCTCCAGAGCAGTGAAAACACCCTGCCTTTTTCTTACAAAACTTCACTTTCTGAAGCCTTCCCGGTGGGAAGACCTTTCCTGGGGGGGGAAACCTGCCATGGAAGCGCAGCCCCTGAAATGTGCACTGTCTTGAGTTTATCCTGGCAGGATTCAGTGCACGATCTGGCATTCTTTCCCAAAACGTGGAAGCTGGTGAGTTATTTGCTGTGGGTTCGCGCAGCGGCAGGGTGGTCCTCAGGTTAACGGAGCTTCCGCCTGGAGTCCCGGTCCGAGCGCAGGCACCCGGACTCAGTAGGGATCTTTTTCTCTGCGGGACGTGTCTGCTCATCATTGGTGCTTCTCAGCCTCTGGTGGTGCGGAGCGCTGTGGAGCCTGACGTCAGCTCTCAGGGTTTGCAGCTATTGATGCTGCCGGCTGTGTAGATCAAAATTAGTTTTCCTCAAAATGTTATTTTTCAGAAAGGCTTCTGTCCCTACCTGCCTGCCGCCTACCTTAATAGGCAAAGAGTTAAGTTAGGCAAGGAGGTCTTTATTCTGATAGAGCCCACGTTTAGAGAAGAAGCCCTAAAGCCAGGATATTTTGTAGAAGCATCTGCCGGAGCTGGTGCGTAAGTGCCAAGAGCCTTAGTGCAATAGCACAAATAACACGCTGGGGGATTGCTTCGTAATAACGTAGCATCTTTTTCCAGGCATGTTATTACATGTTTTGGTCAGGTCTGTGTGGACAGGCACAAGAAGTGTTACAACCATGTCACTGTACGGAATTATGTAGCCCAAGTACTTACAGTGCGGTGTAATTCTGTAATTGTGGATTTTGGTTGCGCCTGCCCAGGTGAATCCATCCTAATTCTAGCTAAATCCTCCCAGTGCAGTAGCCATACCAGTGTGGATCAGCCCCGAATGGCTCCTGACCTTCCAACTTTCTCAGTTCTGTCCCGACCGGCTGGAATGTCAACGTGCACATCTGATTTGGGAAGCATCTTGGTGGATTTAGATTTTAATCTAACTTGGCTTGCTGAAAAGGAGCCGCCTTTAGCTGTTGATAACAGCCAATAAAGGGAGCTTTGTTTTGACTCCACGTCAAACCTGTCCCATCAGCATCATTTACTGCTTGGATGCTTTTCCTGGGCTTGGTTAGATCTTCAGCTCCGGGTCGCAAGTCCTGAGGGGTTGCTTTTAAGCACGATGAGCGCTTTACCTTTCTTTTCCCAAAGAAATCTTTGCTTTCTTATTTAATCTGGAGGTGGTATCCGTCTATCTTTCACCCACAAAGGATTTGATTCCTAACCAAGTTACAACAAGCAGTATTTCAAATCTTAACATCTAACTCAAGTTGGCTCCCCTCCTACACTCCCTTCCTTCTCTCCCTCCCCTGCTCGTCTGCGGCCCCGTCTGAGTCTGCCACTCTTCTGGGTTGCCCCGTGCGAACCTCGTTTGCTCTCGTTTGCTCCCCCAGGGTGGGCCCACGTCGTCTGCGCTTTGTACATCCCGGAGGTGCAGTTTGCCAACGTGCTCACCATGGAGCCGATCGTCCTGCAGTACGTGCCCCACGACCGCTTCAACAAGGTGAGGCCACCTCTTCCTCCTGCTGCCCCGAGTGTACCGGCCCCACCTTGGCTTTTTGGGGTCATCTCATTCCACGCACCCCTCCTGCCCAGTTTATTTTCATTTTCAGGTACTCAGATTCCTTTAGAAATACCGAACAAAGTAAATGCCCATTCTTGCAAATAACTTTTTGGTCCTCCGTTTCTCTCTTCCCCTGCAACTTGAGCCATCTCTGCCTCGGAGCTGCGTGTTGGTTACTCCACATTTCGATCCGACACCGTTGTTATTTGGGGAGAGAAAGAACACGCGGGGGTTTTGTGCGTGCCACTGGGGAAGAGCCCAGGGCTGATGTCCTAGGAGGGAGACGACGGGACACAGCGTCACGCGTTCTTGAAGGCTTTGCTTCCTGGCGGGAGCGAAGCGGACGCTTTGTTTGCCTCTTGGAGTCAGCACTTTTCCTTTTCTTTCTTTTTTTTTTCCTGCAGACCTGCTACATCTGCGAAGAGCAGGGCAGGGAGAGCAAAGCAGCCTCCGGAGCGTGCATGGCCTGCAACCGCCACGGCTGCCGGCAGGCTTTCCATGTCACCTGGTGAGTTCCCCCAGCACCCACTCAAGGGCAGCCCCAGCCGTCGGTTTTGCTGCCGTGACCTTGAGGCCGGGACAAACGGGCGGCGCGGGGAGCTGGGCTCATCGCCCCGGGCTGATTTTGTGTGAGGGGTAACTCACCCGCGCTGGGTTGGTGGGGGGAACTTCCCTTCCCTGCCGAGAACCCAGGCTGGGGATTTCCCTAAGACTGTCTGGAATCCAAGAAGAGAAGAGATGAGTCACAACCCAGGAATGTTCCTTCTCCAGCAGAGCGCATGCAAAAGCATCATCTAGATGATGGGATTCTAAGGGCTGATATCCTCATGTACCCTTGCAGGCTGAAAACAACATTCCTCTCAGCAGAACAGGGAGATTCCCAGCTTTACATGGCTTCCTTGCTCACGATATGTCTTTCCTAGGAACTGGTGCTGGTCTCCCAGGCCCCCCTTGACAAAAACAAAAACTGCAAGACGATCTGGTAGAAAAGTACTGACAATTTTGAAGATCTTAATATGAATTAAAAATAGCCTGAACTTTCCCCCCCCCCCCTCCTTGCACACCATTTGCCAAGCAGAACAGGAAACTTCAAGACACTGCCCGGGTATCCTGGACTATTCTTTGCCCTTTGGTGGGATATGTGGTGTAGTTGTACCGTTTGCTTTATCCTCCTCCTCATTGCCTGTATTCCAGTGCCCAGATGGCTGGCCTCTTATGTGAAGAGGAAGTCCTAGAAGTCGACAATGTCAAGTATTGTGGCTACTGCAAGTACCACTTCAATAAAATGGTGAGTTTCTTCATCCCTGCAGTGGAGTTTTTTTGTCACAAATAAGGCATCGTCTTTGTCCTAGGCTGCATCTGTGCTCAGAGCAGCAAGAAATGCCACGAACACATGAACACAGGTGGCAGCCTGCTTCCCTTTTCAGCCGTTCGGCCAGCGTCGCTTAGGAATAAAGATTAATTTATATTTTGCACTTCTGTAGCATCTTTAAACCCATTATCAAAACTAGGGGTCGAATTGTTCCCGTGGTTTGGGCTTCCCCCACCCCTCTGTACGGCCGAGGGGTAGGTCCCACGCAGGGAGAACGGCCGCGGCGTTTGACCCTCCCGGGAGCTGGGGCTGCAGCTCAGTCGCCGCGGGCAGGAGGGTGTCGCAGAACAGCCGGAATGAGGACAGGGACAGCCTGGAAGAGACGTGGAGTCGTTCCCCCGTTTGAGGGATATTTGGGGCAAAGGACTTCCCCTATTAATTACAGTACAGAGAGGAAAGAGAGGAACCCTTTCCCTGTTCTGCATAATTAGTAGACACCTGCTCTCCCCCCTGCAGCAAAAAGGAAACTTGATCCTCTCTACAGCTTTATGTCTCAGTGGCTCCTTTGTTGCTGGCCTTTCCCACTTTCCTTCCTGCTTATCAGTGCTGTCGCATGCCCTGACTGATGCCTTGAGCTTCCCCTCAAAGTCAAACTGGAGGACACCGTCCCTGCCCTTCAGGTACCCTCAGCAGCTGATCCGGGTGTAGCTCTGTGTCAAGTTTGCCGATGCTGAGATAGATCACGGGACTTCTGCTGCTTCCTGAAGTCTGGAACGGGGCATCCTTCCACACACGCTGCCCCAGCCCGCCTAGGCTGAAAGCTGGACGCTGCTGCCCAGGAGGGCTGGCTTGTCCAGCCAACGTTGCTGCTACCATTTGTCTTGTTGATTACGGAATGGTCTCTTTCTTCTCACAAGAAAAGCCCTGCCTTTCTTCTTAGCAAGGGGCAGTGTGCACGGGCCACCAAGAACCACGGGGTTGGGGAGTTGGATCTACCTGCTGTTTGGAAGCCCACTAGTATGGTGTCTGCTGTGGTCTCCATGTGAGGAACCAGGAACCATCTGGTACAAAAGGAGTTTGGTCCTGCGTGTGGTAGATAAGCCATTTACTGTAACTTTGCTCACCATAACAGTGAAAGTCGGGCTCTGTAACGCTGTTCCCTCTCTCTCTCTCTCTTTTTTTCTTTTTCCTCCCATTCTCCACCTACTCTCCCCATCCCCACTTACCTCAGAAGACTTCGCGTCACTCTGGAGGTAGCTCCTTCATTGCCGGAAGAAGGAGTCGATCCACGTCCCCTGCTCAAGAGAAGCACGTGTCCCACCATGAGAGGCCAAAGAAGGTAAGATCCGCGCAAAGTTTGTCAGTGCGGAGCAGCACGGGCGTGCGGGATGGCGGTGCGAAGGAGAAGAGCGCGTGGGGAGCACCGGTGGCGGCTCAGGTGAGCCCTGACCCCGCAGAGGGATTCACAGTCAGGGATCTGAATAGCGGCTGCATTTTTAGACAGGTCTCTAGAAACGCGTGTGCGACAGAGCAGCGCAGCCGTGGGGAGCCTGTGGCCAAGTTTGCACCCTCAGACCATGCCCGAGGGGTCTTGGCAGAACTTGCCGACGACACGCGCAACTCTCCACGTCCGATCTTGTGGCAGGTCGCCGTTGAGGATGACGTTGCGCTCTGGTTTCCAGCTACCGAGTTGACCTGCGTGGAAGTAGTTTGGGTTGTGGTTTTAAATGCAGCAGCTTGAGAACACAGACTGGAGGTCGTTGTCCTCAGATCCCAAGTTTTAAAGGACAAAAAAGACACTGGTTAGTAATCTGCGTTGTGGCCGGCAGGTGAAATTGTAGGCAACAACAATAATTTGTATAAACTAGGTGGTATTTTGTTAGTCAGATTAGCCAGCCGTAGGGATTCCACCTGCTTCAAGTCAACCTGTGAAAATAGTTTATCTTTGTTAAATGCTCATTTAGAGGAACGTCGCATGCCCGATCTGACTGGTACAATAGTTGGGTAAATAACTCTGCTGCTGCAGATGTACTCATCAAAACTGCTGCCGTGTTACAGGGCATGTTAACAGCAGCCCGAGGTTCATAATTAACCAACCGACTCACGTGACGAATGCTCCTATTTCAAGAAAAAGCAGCGGAGAATGTGGCTGGCAGAATCCCAGCAGGTTCCTGGGCTCTGCCAGGGGTGCGGGTTGGTGTGTAGAAGGGGCTGTTCCAAAAGGAGTGAGGAGGCCAGAGGCTTCTGCGGTATTTGTTTGTTATTTATAATAAGAAATAGCCCTAAAAGGCAGGACAAGTGGTTTTTTTGGAGATTCGGGTTCTAAGGCAACCGGCGGCAGAATAAGAAATCTTCCCTACTCCTTGATACAGCTTTTATAATATCAGGGATCTGCAGCGTGGCACTGCCACCCTCCCTTGTACCCCGTCTAGCCAAAGCCGGGGGTGGGACCTGCAGCAGAAATAACTCATACAGAGATACTGTCAGCACGGTCAGATCGTTTTTAATACTTTATAGGCCATACATATCCTGATTTTTGGTAGCAGAAATCCAGAATTACTCTGCCGAGCAACCTCTGGATATGTTCCACTATAGTCAGAAGCTAAATTTACCTTGTACAAGCACAACTGGTGATACCCCTGCGCGAATCTTTTACGTCTTGCCGTGGGCGCTTGGCCGTTTACTTCTTTTTTGGTCTGTTTTTCCTCTTTTTGGTCTGTTTTTCCTCTTGTTGCAGTAGGCGCCCTCACAACGCGTAAACGATTTTGGTGATGACCCACATCCAGAAATGGCCCGGTGACTCGCCGGTAGGTTATGTGGCCCAAGTGTGATGGATCTCAGCCCAGTCTCCTGGGGACAAGGGCAATCCAGGCTTCCAGGAGCCGTCGGTTAATTCTGACTGACACCCTCCTGGCGTGCCCAGCTGAGAGTCCATAAATCGTGTGGGCAGGAAAGCCGCCTCCCTCTCTATTTACAGAGGTTCTCCCGCAATACCCAGTTTGAAACACCACCCGCCGCGTCCGTGATGTGTTTGGGAAGCGTGCCCAAAGCGTACCCGATAGGTGGGCAAACACGGCAAACCTGGCTGGCAGAGCGGTGCCGGCGCCACGGCGGTAAATTCCCTGCTGCCGACAAGGCTAAAAGCGCATGGGGAGTATTTACTCCTCTTGTGTGCTCAGCTGCTGCCGGGAGAGGAGGAGGAGGAGGAG
>VZSF01002515.1:7430-29206 GCA_013398295.1 Chionis minor | reverse complement strand
GGGGGGGGCGAGGCGGTGTGGGAACGCAGACCTTTCGAAGGGGCAGCCGAAAAAGGGGCCGAGCCGTTAGTTCCCACATCGTTTCGGAGGACGTGACCAGCGGTGCGTGATCTCACGGCACGTGTTCCAGGGGAACGGGGCGTCCTGCTGCGCTGACCCGGAGCAGAACAGCTTTTCCTCCAGCCTGGCCAGCTGCGCAGCCGGCTGGTCCCGTCCTCTCCCAGAGCCGGAGGCGTCGCAGGGGAGCCCATCGCTCCATCGCGGACCGGAGCACGTGGATGCAGGTGCTTGTGGCTCTCACAGCTCCTCTCCGATCCCGGGCTGGGGCTGTTTACTCAGGCTTTACAGAGGAAAACTCCGGCTGAGTTAACGACTAAGTGAGGGGCGCGGGATTTATCCCAGAGGCTTCACTACGACAGCAAAAACTCGGGATTTGGACTCCTGAGCCCTGCTGTAAAACAGTTCAGCGTTTGTGAAGAGTCTTGTTCTCTGTGGAACAAGGGACAATTGTGACGTGGGACTGCAAGCCAGCGTCACCCCCCCCCCCCCCCCCAAGCCTCTTGCAGGCACAAATGATACCAGCCCAAGCATTTCCTTCTGTGCTGTCCTGAAAACGGGAAAGCTCCGGGCTTTGGGTTTTCCTCGGAACATACCAGGCCTCAGCAAAACCAGCCCCGTTTCTTTCTTTGGGGTTGTCATTGCGATGCGTGTGCTCTACCCTGTGGGAGCCTTTGCAGGGCTTGTTTGTTTAAAAAAAGAAAGAAGAAAGAAAGCAAGAAGACAATAGCTAAATACCAAGAAAATGCTGGATGACGCACACGGGTTGAATGAAGTACAGATGTTCCATCACCTATATTGTCTGCTTGAAACGCGCAGAAAAAAATTACCATGCTCCGTGGAATGAAATTTGTCACGCCAGGAGCAGACGGGAGCGCACGCGCTACAACCTTTTTAGGTGTATTTTCCCTTGGAGCGTTACCTCGTCGTGAACACCTGGAACACATAAGCCAAATCAGGGGATTTTGCATTTGGATGTGGGAGATTGTTATGAGGGGAAAGGTCCCTGCCCAGTGACACGGGGGAGAGAGGCAGGCGCTCCGAGAAAATAAGTCGACCTACAGTTGTTCCTCGGGTCTGGATACGGACCAGTTCTCCGCAGTCGTAACACGCTTTTAGCTCCTGGACCGCTTCCCTAGCCACGGGGGGGCACTTTCTGGGGATACGGGGACTGTCTCCTGCTCCCCCTTGTTCCTTCAGCGCCAGCCAGAGCCGTGCACGCGCCCCCGGTCGGAGCGTGCCTTCCCGCTGCCATCGCCCGGCTGGCTGGACCTGGTGCCAGTGGAGGAAACGAGCCAAGGATCCGGAAAACACCCTGGGAAAGTTGTACCGGGCTGGACCTTAAACCCGGCGGGTCTGCGAGGGGTTTGTGTTTGCACCGGGATTGGTGCCGGAGCTCTGCCTCTGGGAGTCTTGGCCGTCCACGCCGGCGCCTACGGGCAAAGCGGGCGTTTGCCCTTTCCAAGTGGGATGCAGGTGGGCGCTGGCAAGACCTGCGCAGGTTTTTCGGGAAGGAGCGCCGAACTGACATCGGCTCTAATCCGGCGATAGGAGCCTTGTTTCATAGCGCCCTTGTGCCGCAGCCGTCCTCCTCGCCACAGCTGCCATGGCCGCAGCCCAGAGCCAGGCGTCCTTCTCCGGGTGAGGGAGTTCAGGGAGCCTGGGAAAGAGGGAGGGAGGGAGCAGCAGAGCCCGCTTGGCTCGTCCCGGCTCTTCCCTCCCTCTTCCCCTGCCCGATCGACGTTTAATGATCCGATTGCTGGTGTCCAGCAGAGGAGACAAGAGGGGGCTCGGGGAAGGGGAGATGGCGGCGGGGGGAGCGAGAGGGAGCCCTGCACAACCCTTTTTGGCAGCGAAACATCCCGCTTCGTTCCTCCTGCGCTGGGGGAGCTCGAAGGGAGGTTTGTGTCGCCGGCAACACCTCCCCCCTCCTCCAGCCCCCCTCAGTGCAGCCCCGCTCCCCCCACCGCAGCCCTGGCCTGCTCCGTGCCCACATGCCAAGCTCCAGCTGCTCAGTCCCGCATGGAAAGAGTTTGTTTTCCATGAAGTTTGTTGCTGGGAGCAGGTTCGCCTTCCCTGCGGACGGCGGCTCGCCCAGCCAGCCAGCCTGCCGCAGGCAGCGCGGAGCGGCTGCAAGGTAGGGCTCGGATTTTGCTTGGAAAGATGGGATGGGGGTGCTGGGAGGTTTCCTGCTCTCACAGTGCATTCTCCCTCCCTCCTCCTCTTTCTCCTCCTCGCCCGAGTCCCGCGTCCTGGCCCAGCCAGGCAGGTCTCTGTGGGCAGGCTGGGTTTTCGGCAGCGGCTGTGTGGTCCGTGGAGTTTCCCGCAAGGAGGGATTGTGGAGGAGGGTTTGCCAGGGAGATGGACGACGTGCCGGATGCCGAAAAGCCAGGTGGGGAGAGGGCACGGGAGGGGCAGGGGACCAAGCGCTGCTCCCCCCGTGTCCCCTTGCCCTCCCCTCCCTTTGCGCCCGGTGGCTCTTGCAGGAAGCGTTTGGCACCTTCTGGTTCCTGGGGAGAACCCGCACGTTTAAAAGGCTCCAGTGGAAGCTGGGGAACACCCCGGGTCCTCTGAGGACCTGTCGACACAGGCAAGATGGCCGGGAGTGGCTGAGCATCCTGACCGTCTCCGTGCCGTGGTCTCTGCGGGCAGCCGGAGTCACCTTCCCACCGGTGCCTTGGGCTGGGGGCAGCCGGCCGCGTGTCCGTGGGGAAACGGAGTTAATTGTCCGTCCCGATTAACACTGCATTTCTCCAGTAACACCGATGAAGGTGTCAGACCCTGTTGCTCTTCGCAGCACCCAAAAGCCATTAGGGAATAACTGGGGGGTGGGAGGTGGGGACTGCCGGATGCCCCGACTCTCCGAAGCTTTGGGGCTGCTGGCTGCACCCCAGGGAGCTCCTGGGTGCCGGCTCCTGTGGGTTCATGCTCTGCCCAAGCAGGAGTGACACGGAGAGCCTGGAGAGGAGGTGGTGTGGGAGAGGGAGAAGTGCTCGGCAGGCACAACAGAGGAGCCACCTGTGGGGACGCCCGGCAGAGCGGCCGCTGGCTGCTCCTCAGGCTATGGCTATTCCGGTTTCGGCACGGTCCTTTGAGCAGAGCACGAAGACCCGTCTCTGTGGGACAGATTTTCTGAACAGTTTGAGTGCAGTTGCTCAGCACATGTAGTCGGGGCTGGATCTTCAAAAGAGCTTTCAATACCCGGCGTTTAGCTTTTGGAAAACCTGACCATCTATTCAAGCATCTAAATGGGAGCCGAGGCATTCCAGAAATCTGGTGCCTATTGTGCCGGCTGGGTTCTCGCTGAGTATGTACATATGTCCGCACTCCTACATAGAGCCCGGGGACTGCTCAGTTCGCTGGCGCAGGCTCTGCGCTGCCGACGGCGGAGGGAGATTTTTCAGACAGGAGACAGCCAGGATTTTGAAGCTGGAGGATGTGAGTTTGGTGGCTGCCATCACAATGCAACTGGGGGAGGTTTTATGGTTCGCTGCGGTGACAGGCGGGACGTTTCCGCTCTTCCCCACGTGCGGAGGTGTGTGTACGTAGGTGCGTAGGGTCATTGTCATTAGCCAAAGTGGCTTGGCTCTGCCTTGTCTCAGCTTGACTGTGGTACGTGGAATTAAATCGCCGCAGTGCCGTCTCGCTGGCGTTCGCAGCGTTGTATCTTCCTCCTGTTGCAAATTCGTGATTAAAATGCATTTGGGATTCGGGGTCTGAAAACGAGAGAATAAGCTTTGTGGTATCCAGAAGGTTTAAGGACCAGGGTTTGTTCAGTTATTTGGCAAAATGCATCATAATGAGGTGTCTGGCTCCCGTTTTCCATTTCTAGTTTCCGAGAGTGGCACTGGCAGCATCTGCAAGCAGGCAAGCGCGTGTCCGGGTGGGGATCCCTGACTTTGCTTTCTTAATTTTTGGATGACTTTCCGTGAAGTATCAGCAAGTTCTCTCATCCCCTGTGCCCTGGTTTTCCCATTTGTAAAATGAGATGCAGATATTAAAAAAAACCCTCTTCAGCTCGTTGAAACTCCCTGCTATGTGCTATTAAAGGAGCACAAATCGTTACTACTGCTGGCATAACGAAGGCTGATGTGTGCACCTGGTCTGTGACAAGCTGCTTAACTAACTGGGACACAGTTTCCCTGTCTTCCTGTCCTGGAAGACCCATGAGACTTAGACAGCGTTTATAGCACAAGAAGCCCCCAAGTATTATGAGATTTAGTAAAGATTTAATTTTAATTTGTCTTTCGCCACTTAGTCTGTAGAAATCACATTTTCAAGCTTTCCTTGTTCGCTGCCAAAGCTGGAAATGGTATTAGAGAAAGAGGAAGAAAAGAAAACAGAGATTCTTTAAAATACTGTAGCTCTAGGAACGGAGGCTTTAATGGATACACCAAACACCGGGAGTCTTGTGATAAAATGATGGATATTGGCAGCATTGCTTGTGCACTCAGCAAGTGCGGTGAAGCGCTAGGCTGGATTTACCTCCTTTTTTCACCAGCTCATCCCAGTGAAAGCTTCCCTGGCGGCGTGGCAGGTTTACGCTGCGGGGTGACCGGGGGCTGCAGCGCGCGTCTGCTTTTCAAGTGCCATGAAAATTCAGCCAAACCCGCGCTAGAAGGTGCTGATTTCTGGAGCACTTTTGCTTCACCTCTGCTTCACGTCATGCCTGCCTCCTCCGGCCTTTTCCTCCTGCCCTCCCTCTCCTCCTGCCCCGTTTTTCCACCATTTAGCGTATCGTTTCCTGAGCTAATTATCCCATTTTCTTCTGTCACCCCCAAAAACACACAGTGGAGCTCATGTATCTGCTGCGATTGCATCTTCCCCCGGTAGCATCCCGTCTCCGGCATGTGCCGGCAGCTGTAGCCTCAGCGCTCCGCCTGCACGTGGAAGCAATCGGCGTTTTTCTGGAGAGTCAGTGAATTTCCGTGTGACTCCTGAGCACACCTTCGGTCCGGGCTGAGACCTTCAGCTTCTGGAATAAAACACCCCTGTGAAGGAGTTATACCAGGACAGGCATCTTTTCCCACTCTGCGAGACGAGAGGCTGGATTTTTCTCAGCACCGTGTCTCACGCAGGTGTTTATCTGGCGGCGGCTGTCTGGGTCTGCACACCGGTGACCACACTGGGAAGTTTGGAACTCCGCACAAAAGTTTGGAACTCTGCACGAAAGGACTTTACTGGTTCCTGCAGCTCCAGTAAAGAAGGCCACAGCTTTAGCTGGTATTGGTAGGACAGAAAAGCTCCTGTAGTCAGTGGAGCGTGTTCCCACGGGAGCGTGCAGCTGAGGAAGTCCGGAAGGAAGCAGGAGTGTGTGCTGGAGCACGCTCTTCTGTCCGTCCATCTTCTGTGCCAGCTGGCCTGGGCACGCTCAAGCTCCACTAACTTGAGGTCACACGTTTTTCAATCCTTTCACTGAAAACATCTCAGTTTTAGCAGAAGCACCCAGATAGCGCTGTGTGAGAATAACCTCTTCGCTTACAGTCCGTTTCCCAGGAGAATATAACCCCAGGGCAGGCAGGGCTCCGTGCTTCTCAGGCCATGATTTTCCCTTGGTTTGCAATTTGAAGAATCCCATGTTTCTGGGGGTTTAGTGAGGGAAAAAAAAACCCCAAAACCAGGATGAAGAAATCAAACTAAATAGTCTGTCTCCTGTTAGCAGAGATGGACCCAGACCAGCTGCTTCTGTTGGGAGGGGAGATGTGGGGGTCTCTAGGTGAGGTTGAAACCTGGGTTCTGAGATCTCCACTGGCTGATCTCTTTCCCTGTGCAACACGTGCTGAAATCCAGGTTCTCCCGTTGGCGGTACAGGGGGGATCTGAGAAACCCTGGAGCGGGGTAGAGGGTGAGGGTGAGGGAGGACAAAATCCCTTTGGGGAAATGGCAGGAGGATGAGGGGGCACAGAGTCCCTTTGGGGAAGTGGCAGGAGGAAGGCTCAGGTTTCTTGAAATCAGCCCGAGCTTGTTAAGTCCTTCCCTATCATCTTACCATAAACTGACTCGTGGGCTTCTGTTGATATTCTGCGCTCCAGATGTTGGCTGCAGCTGGGGTAGAGATAGTGGGACGCTCCCAGCCAGAAGCTGGGATGTGGGGGAAGGGATACTGGGCTCATGTGGATGGGTGGAGAAGGAAAGAGGAATATGAATGTATGGTTGTAAATCCACCCTTACACACCCTCCTTTCTTTTCCCTTACAACTGCTATTCTCAGCAGAGGAAAAGTTAGCCTTCCAGTACTCTCTGATTTCTTTTGCAGAGTCGGAAAGACAAGGAAAGACCTAAACAGAAGCACAAAAAACGGCCGGAGTCTCCCACCAGCCTTACCCCATCCTCGGTGCCCATTGCTGCAGAGAAGGTACCAAACCCCAGGCGTGAGCGTGCGACCGCGGGGTGGGGAGGGCGGGGGGGGGGAAGCCGTCGGCACTAGCTTTCCTGGGAAGCGGGGAGGAGAGCGCAGAAGAGCAGAGAAAAGGGCTTTTGTCCTGTTATTTTGCTTCCTGCCTGACTCCCCACCTCGACACCCACCTGGGGAATTTAACACGGCAGCTGTCTTGATTTCTGTCAGCGCTGACGACACAATCATGGAGCCGAACTCCCCAGTGATGGAGCTGTAAGTGCCAGCCTGTTTTGCAGCAGATGTTCAGATTTGAAGCTCTGGCAGAATAGATAAATACCCATGCTTTGGCCTGTAAACAGCTCAGGCAGGTGGATAAGCAAGGCAAGGCTTGTGGGAGGAGGTGTTATCCCTTATTAGACAAACTGATAGAGCTGGGGGGGGGGGTGGGTGTGTGAAAAAACCAGATAATCTTAGAAGCACGTAAGATCTTCAAAGTGCATAATAGAGGTAGCTTTTCTGTGTGAGACAACAGAAGGTTGGTTCCTATTTAGTTCCTTCATTTCAGGAAAATTCAGGCAGAGGGGCACAGTGTGGTGGCCAGTTTTCTCCCGAGTGCAGAGTCCAGTTCCCTGCTGGGAAGATGTCCCTTGGGTGGGTTTCTCTGCCCAGTGCCCGGGGCCGGTGGGGCACAGTCAGGTTGTCGGTGTATTTTGGCTACTCACCGCTGAAGCGGCGCTGCTGACATGGACTCTCGCCCCTGGCTGTAAATGCGGATGGCCCTGAGCTTTCTGTAACTCGCACCAACCCCAAACTCCAGTAATGCGGAATAGGCACGGTGGAACTTGCCTCGAGCTTGCCTGCGAGAAGGTGAAGGCCAAGTTTGCAGTTGTTCAGGGTCGGGGAACGAGTGAGGTTACTCCAGCGCCTGGACCTTTGGAGCTGGACTCTCTGTAGTGGGAATGGAAATTAAAGCAGCTCCTTAGCAGGGCTGTGCTGGTGTAAGTGAGAGTAGGACTAGGGCCAAGCTCCTGCTAGAACAAATAAACAACATGTCCCAGGAATGTCCTTTTGTGCACAGAAATGCGACTTGGAAAGGCTGGGGTGTCCTTTACGTGGCAGGACCGGCTGCCTTGTGCAAATGAAAATTCACAGGCTAGCGGTGTCTGCATACGCGAGAAACACTGCAGGGGCAGTCTGGGAGAGTGAAAGCTCCTGCCAGTCAGCACGGGGTCGCTTTGGGTTAGGACTGAAGAGGATTTTCTGTGTTCTGTGAGCGGCCAAGCCTGGAAGCAGGGAGTAGATGTAGGTCAGAGCTGAAACGGCAAAGCCGGTCTCACGGTTCTGGGGCCGGCAGAAGCAGAAAGTTACAGCGGGACGGAGCGGAGGAGCAGCCGCTGCGCTGCGGTCGCGCTTGGTTTACCTGTGCTCGTGTTAGGGCAGCTCAGCTCTGGTTTTCGGGAGCAGCAGATTCACCCAGTTAACAGAGCCGTCAGGAACTGATGGCCTAAGAAGATTATTTTCAAGCTGAACTGAAATCCAAAACCTGACTCTTGGCCAGCTAGAGTGGTTGTTAGACAATTACCCACTGTCTCCTCCAAAGCCCTGCCAGACCTTTATAAACAAGGAGGGAAGGGTGCAATTCAGTTTTACAGGCAGCTTTCAACTCTTTGTAAGCTAAAATTCAGGAGATCCTAATTACTGTAGCTGTACTTGAGTGACAGGGTTTTAGCGTTTCCCTAGGGAGTTATTATTAATCCCCATAACAGAGAGTGTATTTCCCTTGCTTATTTTTTGTGCCTAGATCCCAAAGCATTGTTCAGACTCTCTGTTACCAAAGGCACCTACTCCGGAGCACATCTAAGAGCTGCTACAACCTCACACAAACCCCTCAGGGGGTGGTTGAGGCTTTCTGGAGAGTTGCATCAGTGTAATATCGCGCAGGTTAGACAAATGTAAAGCCTTGAGACGCATTCACGTAGCGTGTCCAAACAGGTTTCCTCTTTGAAGCTAAAACCATCTTTGGCCTTTCTGGGTCTTAGATTAGTAAAGTTCACCCCAACAGAGTGTGCTGGGGGGGGGTGGCGTAGGTGCAGCAACCCAAAAGCTGGCGAGTGACTACGCAGGAGCGCGTTGCTCGTCCCTGCCGTGCCACGGTGAGAGTCCGAAGAGATCTGGGGCTGTTCCTCTCGTTACCACTTGTATGATCTTGGGCAAATAATTTATCGCCTCCGTGGTTTTCTCCAAATGACCCGATGAGCCAGTAGCCAAAGTGGCACCACACACAGCGAGTGCCCAGCTCCCGTGTGGACACGCGGGCTGTGCTGGAGCAGGGGTCAGGCTAGAGGCACTGGGCATCACCATCTCCCAGTTTGGAGCGGGAGCATCCGTCAGACGAATCCGCAGAAGGGCCCTGGCGCCGCCGGCTCCTCGGGTGCCGGCACTGCAGGTTGGCTGTGGCACGGCACGAGCCACCCAGCCATGGAGAGGGGTTACCGGTCCCTGAATCCACACTCCAGTCTTCTCCCAGTTTGCTTAGCCTAGGAGGAGCCTGGGGCAACAGACATCTGAGCCCCAGCGTCTGATGTTGCGACCGAAGTCCTCTGAAACTTTCAGAAACCCTTTAAAAATGGATTTTCAGAGCTATAGTCCTATATAGTAGAACTTTCCAAACTGCTTCACCAATCAGGCTGGCAGCAGTGGAACTATGTTTTGTTGCTTTGGAGGAACAGTGGAATATCCCACTGCCTTGTTCCCTCAAGCAGCCCAGCCTCTGGGTTCACGTTTTTCTTGAATTTTGCTATCCAGATTTATTTTTCAGTTCCAGTTTTTACCTAGTATGTCGTCCACCCTGTGCTCCCCTCTTGAACCGTTTAGTTAGGACGAAGATCCTTTGATGTGGTTTCAGTCTTCCTCTTGAAATCAATTGTGCTAGACCTCTGGCTTCTGCCAGATTTTTGAACGTCTCGCTGAGTGCTTCCCTGTGACTTCTAGGAATCCAAATACCCTTAATATCTGACGCTTGGACTCTGCCAGGCCTCCATGTCCTGTCTGTGCAGCGACAAGCTCTCACTGCCTCTGGGGGATAAACACACTGAAAACGGTGGGGTGGCCTCAGCTCTCGTCTGCACCCGAAAGTGAAACCCGGGTGTGAACTCACAGCATGCAAACGACTCTTCCTAACGCCTCTTCTGAGCTCTCCTCCTGCCTCCAGAAAGCGTCTTTGGGCGATGGGATTTTCATTGCACTCAAAGTGGGGTGGGAGACCTTGGAGCCTCCTACGGGGAGCAGATGACCTGCTGAAAATCCCCCAGTGGTTCTCCAGGGCTTTTGGATGGATTTGGAGGTGGAGGGGTTATAGAGAGTGGGTTTGTGCTGGATATAGGCTCTCGGTCATTGTCATGCCGGCTACTTGGAGTTCCTGCAGACTTTTTGGGGAGTGGGAAGGGAGACAGAAAACATCCCCCCTGAGTAACAGTTTCTGGCTGTAATAGTTTCTGGCTATTTCACGTGGTCTATCCAAAAACGACAAGATGCTGCCAACTAGTAATGCTTTTGAAGAGCCTGTTGGGAAGACAGTATTCATGGAGCAGGCCTGGAACAGAGGAGGGTTCCTCGCCCGCGGGAGGAGCAGCGAGTCTCACCAGTAAATCTTGGCAGCCCGGGATGCTCCGGCTCTGTGGCCACACGCCGCCGGGCAAATTTAGGAGGTGGTTTCTGTGCTCAGGATCTCTCGGTGCAGCTGGTGGCTGGCTCCAGCGATGGAGGTTTGTGAGCAGCGAGCGACGTGCCTCTGCCCTCCCGCGGCAAATGCCCCTGGGGAGCCATCCTGCCGCTCTCCCCTGCGCTCGCAGTAAATCTGCAGGGCTGCAAACCCCCCCAGCTGCCTCCTCCTGCCAGCTGCAGACATCCTGAGCACTTGTTGACGCGCACTCGCACATGCTGCGTGTTTCGGGCTGCAACATCTGGCTTGATCTGGGTTTTGTAATCTAAGCTGTGGATGCCAAAGCCTCCCCGCACCCACCCTCTCCCGGTCAGGTGCTGGAGAGGGAGCACAGCAGGGCAGAGAGCGCACGGTTGCAGGGAGACTTTCCAGGTTTCCCACTGTTATTTGAGCTCTCGGCATCCACCCAGGACCGGTCGGGAGCTGACAGATCCTGGGAACCTCTGCACTGCGCCTGGCTCAGGCAAATCCAGTCGCTGCGATGGGGTAGGGGTTTGTGGGGGCAGGATGATGATAACCCCCTGCGTGTCTCGGCACGGATATTTGCGGCAAGAATCCCTCAGCTTTTTGGAATCCGTTGTCCTGACATGAGTGGGAATTTGCCAGCGACATCAGGGACTTAAAAATGCGGTCTTCAGCCCATCCATGTCTCCTGTCCCCACCTCCGAAGACCCGCAGCAGGGCGCTGCCTGATCTCCAGGCTGACGGAAGGGACGTAGCGAAGGTTGCGAGCGGCTCAGACGTGGAGATGCTGTAGCTGGTACACGCGCTCCGGCCCGGAGCTCCTGCTGGAGACTTATCGGACCCCTCGCTAGCGATCCCGCCGGGAAAGGCAGCCGATGCTCCCAGCCCGCCTGGGTGGCTGCTTCAGCGGCTCGTCCTGCGGCGCGTGGGCTGGAGCGGGAGCTCCTGCTCTCGCCGCATTGTTCCTCCGTCGTGTCCTCCCTGCTTCTCCCTTGCCAGTAGTTTAATCCAGGGCAAAGCCGCTCTGTGCTTCCGACGCGGCACCAGCATCCCCCACCCCTTCTGTATTCCGTCAGTGGTTCCCTCTGGGAGCTCGTCCCGCCAATCAGGAGGCAACGAGATGCTCTTCTGATTTCCCATAAATAAATTAGTGAATGAAGAGCCTGGGTGCTGCACAGTGTCACAGAGAGGCCAGGAAACAGGTACAGCCCCTCGGGGGACGGCGAGTGCCGGGGGGGTAGGAGGTGCGTGCATGCCTGCGCTGGGGCGCCCGCGCGACTTCGTCTTCCTTCTCCCGCTCCAGGTTTGAGGCAGGAGTTCCCCGCTCAGACCGTCGCCTTCAGCCAGGGCAGCAGGTTTATTCTGGTGGCATTTTTCACTTGGGTTGCTTTAAATAGACCTTCAAAATGTAGCTGCCGCCCCATTTTGAAAGAGCTCTCACTTCCTCAGTGCTTCCCTGTTTTTTATTTCCCCCCCCCCACCTCTGCAGCATGCCCTCCTCCCTCCCACCTGTTTGCAACACTCGAAAAATTGGTGTTTCTGCACACACACACACGGATTTCCATGCTGGAAAAAAGCCGATTGATCCAGAGATTGAGACCTCTGTTTATGCACCAGGCGAGCAGCCGGCATGCAGGTTTCTCCAGTCCTGCTCCCCCTAGGCAGCAGCCCTGAGCTGGAGAATCTCCTTCCTTAGGGAGGCGGCGGGACTGCAGCCCTCCTTACTGGTATTAATGTTGGCATTATGGAAGCAGAGCCCTCCCCTTCGGCTCAGGGCCGTGTTGTGCTTGGCAGTCCCCCTGGGGCTCCTGGAAGGCTCCCCTGCCACACAGGGCTCGCAGGCTCCGCGGAGCGAAGTGGGGAAGAAATAGAGGCGCAGAGAGGGGAAGTGATTTTGTGCGGTTTCAGTTTCCTTCTCCCTGCTCCCCGGGTGCAAGGCTTGGGCTCTTGCCCCAAATTCAGGCTCTCCGGAACGGCTGCTGGAGAAGGGCCCTTTCCGGCGCGGAGGGCTTCACGGAATCACAGAGTGTTGGGGGTTGGAAGGGACCTCTGAAGATCATCTCGTCCAACCCCCCCTGCCGGAGCAGGTCCACCTACAGCAGGTGGCACAGGCTTGTGGTCATCCTGTGCAGATCGGTCTGCCCTGACCTGTTCAGCAAACACTCTCTAGGCTGGCATTTGGCAGGAGGTGGGAAAATCCTGCTCCCGAAATCCCTGGGAGTCTCTCAGGGAGGTCTGTGAGGTCGGATCAGCCCCATAGGTGAGTGTCCATCCGTTCACCGCCTTCAGCGGAGCCGGCTCAGCCTCTCTCCCCCACCCCCGGCTTTGGGTTTTTTGTGGTTTTTTTTTTCCTTTAATTTTGCAATTAAGATTTATTTCCCAGCTCAGATTTCCCCCTTCCACCCTGCACTAATTCATTACTTGCCCTGCACTCCCTTCCTGACACTCTGGATTTAGAACATGTCTTCTCATGTGGTTTCCCCCTGCCCTCCGTGGCCTCGTGCACCTTGTGCAGAGCTCCAAAGAGGTGAATTTATGGGGGGAAAATTCGGGGCTTTGCATTTCTGCCGAGAGGCGAGCCATCTCGTTCCTGCGACTCCGTGAGCAGGCTCAGGACTTCCCATAGTCCCCAGACACTGCTCTCCTTTCCCTCCCCGGGCAGATGTGGAAAGTCGGAAAGATTTTCATGCTCCCTCTGAGCTCATAAATCAAGAAGGCTTAATCTCCTACATCCAGGAGTCTGTGATGAGAAAATACAGATTCCCCCTCCTCTCCCCCCTAATTTCCACCACTCCCTTCCTCCTGTCTTTCATATTCCCGGCACATCTGGTGTGTGTTAGGCTGCCAGCTGTTGCATTGTGCAGAGTGATTAAACCATGTGGGAGGAATGGGGAAAGATTTTTATCTGGGCATTCATGAGTCTGCATTACAAGCCCTTTTTTCTTTAGCTCTCCCCAAGAAGAGGTCATCTGGAGTCAGGGAGAGTGGAATGTAAGAAAGGTATTGTGCTTCTCTGTGTCTTCCCTGTATCTGCTCAGTAAGAAATAAAAGGTGTTTGCACTAATGTGCAGGTGGTATATTTTGGGCTGGAGCCATCGCATTGGAACTATATCTTTAATATTGATTGGTTGCGGTAATACCTTGCAAGACGCGATCTTTGAACACCGCTAGTTTGGCTTTGAAGTGACTTGAAGGTGGAGGTTTCATATCCTAGCGTGGGTGTCCCGCGGGATCTGGTTTTTGGTTCATTCCACTCTTCCCCCTGCTAAACTCCCACACTTCTCTCTCTCATCCCAGGCTCCTGGATTTCCTAGCATCTGGCCAGCCTCTTCATCCCCCTTTGCTTCCCTGTCTCCTGCAGGCTTATGTGGGGTTTGGATAGCATCTGTTGCTGCGTGGTCAGATGCTGCTCTAACGGTGTCACTGTGAAATATTTACGGCAGCAGATTTGGAAAGCCCCGGGCTGGCAGGGGAGGTGCTTCAGGGAACCCAGGGAAACTCCCGTCGCGGCACAAGGACGAGCAGGTGCCTCCCAGGTGGAATGACCTTGCTGAGAACAGCACACCTGAGCGGGGCAGCCGAAATGCGTGTTTGAATCGTAGCCAAATTCAGATTTCCCTTGGGCTGAACGGCGCTCTGACATCTCGGATGCCTGTGCCCTGCTTGTCAGTGCCCTGTTTAATTTCCTGCAGTGAGACGGGATGAGCCTAATCCCTAGGAGCGTAAAGCCTGGTGCCACCAAGCAGCAATAGAGGGAAATGTTGCTTTTTCTCCCCTGAGTACCATGACCTGACCATCACTTTGTGGGCAGAGGGGGCAATTACTTCTCTTAAGGGGAAATTGGTAAAAAGAGCCCCTGCTGTGGCCACATCTGGCCCAAGTGAGTCACCTCTGTGTTTGCTGCCGCTAGGGCTCCACCAGCCACCATGAGGGGAGCAAGGAGACCTCGGAGGTCGGCAGGTCGGAGGTGAAAGGCAAGAAGTCCTCAAGCCATGGCAGCAGCCACAAGGGGAAAAAGACGGGAAGCGGGAAAAGCTCGGTTGGCTTCAGCTCAGCTTCATCCAGCGGGACCTTCCAGCCTGCAGGTAAGGGGGGAAGGAGAACCAAGAGAGGAGGAGAAGGGGGGTGATGCTGTGGGTCTGCCAGTGCTGCGAGACTTTGCTGGTGGATATTTCTTTAACCCCTTGAAGGGAAAGGAAGGAGTCTCACGGCTCCTGACTCCATGCACAGAGGGAAGAACTGAGTCAGATGAGTGTTCCAGCTCCCCTCCTGCACCAGCCTGCGAGGAAAAACAGATCCAGATGTCGGAGTGGAGGGAGCAGGGAAGGGGTACGGTGCACAGGCAATATGGGCAGCACCTGCCCTCTCCTCCCTAGGTGGGACTGTCTGCAGTGGTGTTTTGAGGAGTACGAGTGGAGGGACCCGAGCCAAAACCTGATTCCCAGCTCCCCTGAGCTTTGAGCCAAAGCCTTGCAGGGCTCCCATCTGCTCTGACCTTGCGCAGTTCTTTTCCGAGCTGATGTGACGATGGCCGGGCTGCGTCGTCTCCTGGGACCCGAACTGGGGCTGGGGGGACAGTGGCGATGCAGGGCAGGGGGGGAGCGGGCACACGCGCGTGTGGATGGGATGGAGCTGCTGGCGTGCACCTCCCACACTTGCTAGAGAGCATCCAAGGTGACAAAGACGTCCTTCAGCTCAGAGGACCTGCGTGGTGACCATGCTCCGGTCGCCTTACGGGCTGAGTCACTGCCACCACCAGCCTTCCTATATCTGCTCCCCCTCTCCTTCCCCCAGGTACCTCCTGCAGCAGCTTGCAGTGCTCCCAGGACTTTGTGACATTCCCCAAGCTTGAGCAGGACGATGAGAAGTACCGGAAGCCTGTCTCTTCCTCTTCTTCTTCCCACTGCTCCCCTCTCTATGAAGGCCAGAAGGGGGACGTCTTTGAGCAGAAGGTGATCTTCTCCGGCTTTGGGTCCATCATGCGCTTCTCCACCTCGGCGGTGAGCCAGCAGAGAGGCCGTGACGCTTCCCCCGTGGACTATAAGGCGTCGAACCCCGTCAGCGGCCCCGCGGTGGGGACCAGTGGGACCAGCGGCGGCGGCAGCAGCCACAAGCGCATGCCGTCCCTCAGCATGGAGGAGGGAGAGGTGCTGAAGGAGAAGAAGCACAAGGGCAGCAAGAAGAACAAGCACGGGCCTGGCAGGCCCAAAGGGGGCAAAAGCAAAGAGATTTTGGGTGCCCAGCTGGCTGGGTCCACGTCTACTTCCTCGTCGCCCTTCTCCGGGGGGTCCCTCGTCAGCTCCAGCATCGGCAACTCGTCGCGGTCCTTCAGCCACACGGGGAATCTGCCCAGCCTCAGCATGGAGTCCCCGCTGCTGGGTTCAGGTACGCTCCCCCGCAGGGCTCCAGGTGCTCACAGTTCCTCCCGGCCATGCCATCATCTTCGTCACATTCAGCTGGTGTCCGGAGCTGTCTGCACGGGGTCCAGTCCCTTTAACTCAGTCCCGGGAGCTATAAAAATCCACATCTGGGTCTCCCCTTCTTGGCCTTTATCCTAGAGTCTCCTCCGAGTCAGCTCCTCTGTCATCGCAGCTGGGTGCAGGTTGGAGCTGGGGGGGCATTTCAGAGTTTTTCCTGCTCAAATGCCGGAAAAACTCAGCTATCCGGGGCTTCGTTTCCAAAGCAATACGGGAGAGGGGAATATTCACAGGCCAAACCGGAACAACCACAATCTGACCCCAAATGAGAGACTCTCACAAGTGGTTCGGAGTTTAACCCCTCTTTTGACAGCCAAACCTCTCATCCTGGTCTTGCCACATCCCAGTAGGGTTGGGAGACTGGCACGCCGTGAACTCCGATGAGGGGCTTACAGCTATTCCCAGCCAGAGTCCCCTTCCGTGGCCTGGCGGGGCTGAGGGCAGCCAGGACACGTGGCAGGAAGGGGTTAAGGCAGCAGGCAGAGGAGGGCTCTGCTGCTCAGGGCTGAGGTTTGACACTGTTCTGGCAGCAGAACTTGTCATCGGTCTATTGTGGGTTGTTTGCAGATGCTCCAATTTAGGTCAGATTGCAAAAGAAGGGGGGGGGTGTACAATTTTGTTGTGTGCCTGGGAGCCCTGGCCCATTTGTCTGCGCTGCCTGAGAGGGGAGAGGAGCTGCAAGAATTGATGCAACTGCCATAATCATAACCTTAGGCCAATTTTTTGGTTGTTTTTTTTTTTTTCCCCCCCCCCCCCCCCCGCCCCCGAACAACAAAAGCAGGCGGCTGCCAGGCTCTGCTCTGCCGCCGGCTCCTTCTTCCATTCTTCTCTTGCGGGGAGTTGCTGGCCGGGCTCGGAGGGACGCGGCTTTGGGCGCTGCCTCTGCTGCGTGCCCGAGCTAAGGGGGGGTCACACAGGTCCCCTCCCTCCGCAGCAGCTCTCGCCTCCCCCTTTCTCCCTCATTTACGTGTCCCGCCGTTGTCCCTGGGCGTTGTGGAGGAGGGCAGGGTAGCTCAGCAGGCGTGTGGCCTCTTGGCTGGGTGAGAGCGGGGCTCCCTGAGTCCGCCAGCCCCTTCTGCCGCTGGCTCGTGCCTTCGGTGAGTCGCTTCATCCTGTGATTTCTCGGGGTGCGGGGAGCAGAAGAGACCGGGGCAGGGGCAAGGCTGGAAAAATTTGGGGTACCTTTTGGTAGAAGGATCGCGGACTGTGAGCGGCCTCGCTGCACGTGAGGCTACGAGATGCTGAAGCGCGCGTTACCCTTGGTCTGGTGCGTCGGTGCCACCCTCCCCTTCTGAGATCCAGCCCTGTGGGAAAACCGGCTGCTTCCAGGCCATCTCCCTTTCTGAGATCCATCCCTGCGGGAAAACTGGCTGCTTCCAGGCCATCTCCCTTTCTGAGATCCATCCCTGCGGGAAAACCGGCTGCTTCCAGGCCATCTCCCTTTCTGAGATCCATCCCTGCGGGAAAACCGGCTGCTTCCAGGCCATCTCCCTTTCTGAGATCCATCCCTGCAGGAAAACCGGCTGCTTCCAGGCCATCTCCCTTTCTGAGATCCATCCCTGCAGGAAAACCGGCTGCTTCCAGGCCATCGGAGGGGAGCGGGGCTCTCTAACGCGTCTCCTCCCCTTGCAGGGATCTACACCAGTAACAAGGACCCTATTTCCCACGGGGGCGGAGTGCTCAGAGCTGTGTGCAGTACACCCCTCTCTTCCAGCCTGCTGGCACACCAGGGCACGTCGTCTCTCCCGCAGCTCAACCGCTCTCCCTTTGCTAGCACCATCCCAGCTTCCTCCTCCTCCGTCTCCACCACGCAGGTAAGAACATCGGGACCAGGAGAGGGACTGTGGTTCGGGAGAGCGTGGGACAGAGCAGTCGCTGGCAGAGCGGGGCCGGTTTGTGGGCACGGAGGCGTTGCTTTTTCCGCTCGGGAAGAGCTACTCTTCCTTCAGTTTGGAGGGGAGCTGCCAACTGCAGCTTCCCTCAGGGTCGGGAGGAAGATGTAGGGTATTTTGCGTCACAGCCCGTGCAGCCTGTCTTGGGGTGGGAGAGGTGGCGACCTGGAAGGATGCGTTGCTCTCCGCTGGCTGGGAAGGGCGCACGGACAGCGGTGGCAGAGACCTGGCTGCGTCCTGTGCTGCTCCGTCCCCTGCGGCTCAGCTGGCTCCTGCCCCCAGCGCCAGCCCTGCCCTCTCTCGGCCGCACGGATAACGCGGTGGGAGGGCTCCCGGCGTCCCGGCTGGGTGGGCTGCGTGTGTGCCAGGAGACAGAGCCGTGTCCTCTGTCGGGAGCTCGCCGGGAGAGGTGTTTTACAGGGAGGAGAGAGTGGGTTTTACAGCCTCGGAGTTAACACGGCTCATTCAGACCTCTTGGCTCTGAGACGGGGCTGGGAAGATTTCAAGTGTCTAGCGAGACTTCCAAGGAGATATTTTTAACGCTCTCTCATGAGCAAGCTGGGTTCAAGAGTCAGGAGGAGATGGAATAATGAGGTTATTTTCCCTCTTGTGTTTTTGAGAAGTCATTTCTCCCTCTCTCTCCCTCCTTGTTTTGCCATGTAGGTGTTCTCACTGGCGGGTTCAACGTTTAGCCTCCCTTCCTCACACATTTTTGGAAGCCCCCTCGCATCTGGGCTATCCATCAACCCACTCTTAAATCAGTCGGAAAGCAGCCGGGCAGGTACGTGAATCAGAAGGTATGTGAGTTTGGACTTCCGAAGGGGTCTCCCTGGAGGAGTCGAGACAACTGCATCCATAGTTCTCCAACTGCCCTCCCTGCTTGCTCCCATCCCACACGTGTGAGAGCCAGGGGCTAGGAGACAGGGACGGTGGCTTTGTCCCCAAGGCGGGGGGTGCTTGTGTTTGCCTCACTGAAGTGCTGGCTTGCAGTCCTGTGAAAGCACGTCTGCTGGTGTGTCCATGGGATCACGTGTGTCCCTGGACACGTGCTAGAAAAGTACAGGAATGTCAAGTCCTTTCCCTACAGAAACTTGTTGTCTTTTTACACGCTAAAGCTGTACAAACCCCGTGCAAACTACTGTGAGCTTTTGCTTGCTCAGAGTACGTTGAAAGATTTTGGTTGGGGTTTTGTTTTCTGTTTTGTTGGTGTGGTTTGGGTTTTTTTTTTTTTAAATGAGAGATATCTCACACTTAATCTCCATCTTCCATTTCTGTTTTGAGTTATTTTCTGCCCTTCCCCTTTGGCTTTGTCAAACAACAAAATCCACTGTTTCAGCTTCCAAACACGAACATGCCAACACTGAATTACTTACAACTGCTCATTTTTTTTCCCCACCAAGGCAAATTCATTTTTCTTGGAAAACTGCCTGGTTAATAAGCAGGAAACTTGAAGCATCGTAAGATTTCTTTTTTTTCCCCCGAAACGGAGCGGGACTGATTTTTGTTTTGCACCAGTAGTTAAACAAAAGCACCCTCCTGGTTTTTAGACGGCGCAGTTAGCGGTGCAACTGTCTTGCGCTCCCCCCTAGCCCAGAAACGCCGGCAGCTCAGCGTGCTGGACGCTGAACTCCTGGGAGGTAAAACTCTGCCCGGTGTCACGCTGAGTGACAAGCGCACAGTCCTCATTAGAGGTGGCTCCAGGTTCTCCGGATAATCTGACACCGTGTGCCCTTATTTGCCTTAACAAGTGTGCATGCCTGCATGTAAAGCATGAATGAACACCCGTGCTTACTTACCACCTTTGCAAGCCCACGGGAGGTGCCTGTCTGTCCTTCCGTGTGTCACCAGCCCCATTTTGGCCATGTGGCCCCGCCGGCAGCTTGTATCTTGAAGGGAAGGTAACGGCGGGGCTGACCCCACTGGGAATTGGGGCCGGTGCACGGGAGCTGTGAGTCAGGAGTGATTCAGTCACCTGGAATTAAGGCAAAACCGGGATGATTCAAAGAATTCTTCTTCCCTCACGGCGATCGACAGAGAGATGACCCACTGCCGCTTCCCCTTTGCTGTTATTTTGGCAAGGTGCTGACAGGAGAAGGAAGCGAGTCGACTGTCAGGAATAGCCCCGTGGTTCAGGCACAACGCGGAGGCTCCGCAGTCTGGGTTCTCTTCCAGCCCTGCGGCTACTAATGGATGAATCATGTAGGCAAAATCCAACATACAAAGTGCTCAAAAAAAGCGCCTCGTCCTTAGTTTCCATTTCCAAGACTGCTCTTTTCGTTTGACTGGGATCTTCCAAGCTTCAGGACTTGTTTCTTCCAGTTCCAGGCAGCGTTCGGAACATCTCCTGGTTTTTGTCACGTTCAAGGCTTGTCCATCACTATCTCCTCCTGCTGGAGCTAGCGGCCTGGAGGGTGTTAAGCGAAATTCACTTTCCCCCCCACAACCCCCGGGGCGGGATTAATTAACATTCATTAAACCTCCTGTATGGGGCAATTTTCACTTAAAAGTGTGGTAACTGCTTTAATCCCAAATCTTTAGCAGCGAGGTTGTGAAGTTTTGAGTAATCCTGCCTTGTCTTTAATTGGGATTACCTTTCCGGAGAGTGTCTGCATAGCCGGAGCCCACGGAGGTGGAGCTTTCCTTGCAGTAATATTTGAGCTTTTCACAATTTTAATGCGATGTAGGGAAATGGTGTTACCCTGTCTTACAGATGGGGGAACTGAGAAGCTGTTTTCACTGATGCAGGTTGATAACCAGGGCGCCTTTGGCAGTACAAAAAGTCTGATTCTTATCTTCCCACTCCCTTAGCTACTGTCTAGTTCTTCCTCCCACGGCTTGTCCTGGATCCTGCCTCATCATGATGACAGGCCAAATGTATTTATCTTCTCTAGTTGTCTTCAAGCCGCTTTTTCGTACTTGCTGCCTTGGAAAGCGCTGTCTCCGTGTGGTAACTCAGTCATCTCCCCATTCTGTAGACGGCGGTGTTGGCCAGGAGATAATTGAATAGGGAGCTTGGTGCCGTTTCAGAAAACCGGAATCATATACATATATCTATATATATATATATGCTCAAGCTCCCTGGGCTGCAAGTGAACAACGTGGCAGTCACAAGCAGGCGGGCAGAGCTCAGCTGAATACGTGGATGCAAGTTAAAATGGTTGCGTCGAGGCTGTGCACGGTGGGTGGTGGATATTTTTCGAAGGTTTTTAGGTGGTCCTTGGATGGAAACAACACTGAGAAGCACTGCTGTGGTCTGACTGTTCCCAGCCCGCTGGTAGCTGATCCGGGTTGGAGAACTTGGGAAGACGTCATGCTTTGTGGTGTCCTTGAAATCGAGACTTGGCTCCATGCGGTGCCTTGTACTGGGAGGCTGCTGTTGACTGGTAGCTGTTGGTCACCTCCAGAAAGCACCGGCTTCTCCCAGAAGGGTGGACCAGTTGGAATTGATGGCCAGAAAGACATTCCCACGGGGCTGAAGGAGCGAGGATCCCAGTCGTACCTGTCTGTGAGAGCTGCCGAACAACAGCTGCGTTTGCTTGTTCTCAGCGGCAGAAAATGCTGCTAATAACGAGTGCCCTGCTCGGGGCATTACACTGTAAATCACAGTGTTCCCTGCAGGAGACTTCCTGGATTCTTGCACATAAGAAATGTCTCTTATTGTGTGAAGAAGAGGAGGGGCAAGTCAGCCAGCTGGTGCGGGCTGTAGTCACAACATCTGACACGTCCCGGAGCGAGGGGAACGTGTGTTTACGGGCTGGCAGGCTCCGGGGCTGGGAAGCAAATGGCAGATAAATACACTTCTTCATCGCTCTTGGGACGGGGGAGACCCCGCACAAGTGCCCCCACGCAGCGGCTCGGCCCCCTGGGACAGCGGGATGGCTGTGGGGGTGGTTTCTGGACACCGAAGCACTTATTTAAGCTCTTTGGAAGGGAGCTGAGCGTTGAACCTTCGGAGGAGCGGGCTGGCTTTCGGGAAAGGATGCTGGAGGCAGAGCGCTGCAGTGGCGCTCGGGGGAGCCGAGTGGGGCTTCGCACAGGACCGGTCCAGCCTGGCGGGCTCAGCATGGAATCATGGAATCACTTGGGTTGGAAGAGACCTTCAAGATCAAGTCTAACCATAAACCTCTGCCAAACCCACCCCTAACCCATGTCCCTCAGCACCACGTCTGCCCGGCTTTTAAATCCCTCCAGGGACGGCGATTCCACCCCCTCCCTGGGCAGCCTGTTCCAACGCTTGAGAACCCTTTCGGGAAAGAAGTTTTTCCTAATCTCCAACCTAAACCTCCCCTGGCACAACTTGAGGCCGTTTCCTCTTGTCCCATCGCTTGT
>VZSF01002514.1:35480-57701 GCA_013398295.1 Chionis minor | reverse complement strand
GGCGGGCCGGGAGCGCCCGGTGCCGGCGGCGGCGCTGGGGGGCGCGGGGCTCCGTCCCCGCCTGAGCGCGGCCCCGCCGGGCGGAGGATGAGCTGCGGCCACCCCAAGGACATGGAAGGTACCGGGCGCCGGCGGGGTGGGCTCAGGTGCACGGCGGGACGCGCTTCCCCCAGCCCCAAAGGCGGCGGACGCGTCCCTTGGGGGGCTGCCCCCTCCATCCCTCTCCGGTGCTGGCCCCGCCATCCCGGGGGTCTGCCCGCCCTCCGCCCCCCGGTGCTGCTCCCTCCACCGCGGGGATCTGCCCTCCATCCTCCCCCCTCTCCCCCGGTGCTGCTCCCTCCGTGCCGGGGGTACATCCTCCATCCCGGGGATCTGCTCCCTGCGTCCCGGGAGTCCGTCCTGCAGCCCGGGGGTCTGCCCCTCCTTCCCCACCCCCTGCTGCCCCCTCCATCCCGGGGGTCCGTCCCTCTACATCCCCCTTTGCTGCCCTCAGCACCCCGGGGAGGGTCTGTTCCCATTCCCTACCCCCAGTATTACAGGGTACCCGTGAAATGGACTGGGAAATTCATCTGGAGGGATGGGGTGCAGGTGTGAGGGCAGAGCAGGGCAGGGCGTGCTGGAGCAGGGCAGGACACCCGGGAAGAGTGTGTCGAGGTGGAAGGGGGCTCGCTGCCGCCTTGGGTGTCCCCTGTGGGCTCCCGCACCAGCCTCCTGCCCGGAGCCCCTGCCCTGCCCAGAGACACCCTGAGTCCTGCCTGCTGCCCTCACCCCGTGCTCTCTTGGGTGCCCGACCCTACAAAGATCCCCTGTCCTGGGGTGCTCAGGGACCTCCTGGCAGTACCCACGGGGGGCTCGGGAGCAAAGACACCCCCAAAGACACACACAGTCGCCCCAAAGGCTGTGTCCCAGGGCGCTCTGTCGCCTCCCGCTCCGGGCAGGCAGGCAGTGCCCGTGCCCGCTCCCCCAGCACACACCGTGCTGCACGGGGAGGACGGAAAGGGCATCTGCCTTTTGTTCCCTTTCCTCCTCCTTCCTCGGGAGGCACCAGTGATGAGCAGCCACCGGCCTGAGCTCCATCCCTGCGCAGGGCTCCCAGCTCACCTCTGCCAGCAGAAAATTCGGAGGGAAGCGCTGTGGGGATGCTCATCACAGCCAGGGCCTGGGCCAAGTGTGCCCCAGGGGAACCTGGAGAGGTTTGGGGGGGTGTCAATCCTCTCTGAATGTGGCCTCATCCTCCTTGGGACCAGCAGCTCTTAGGGGATGGCTCAGGACAGGATCTGGCCCGTAAGGACATCCTGTACGGCTTCAAAGATTAACTGCATTGAGGGGTCCCAGAGAGCATCACTGTCTCCCCAGGGGCTCCACCAGTGCCAGCAGCAGCTCTGCCCTGCATCAGGGTGAAGCCACATGGAAGGGACAGATAGGATCAGGGCAATGGCAGTGCCAGCCGGGCTCGTGGCTCGTGCAGATACCTCTGAAAGCGAGATGAGTCCCTCGCAAAGCTTCTCTGTGAGCAGAATGGATTCCCCATCCTAGGAGTCCCTGGAGAGCTCCGCTCTCATCCAGCTTTCACCTGCCTGGAGGAACACGAGAGGGAGGACCAGCTCCCCGCGAATCCCTCTCTGGCTGTTGGCAAATGTCTCACCCCATTTGATGCTAAATGTTGCTTTCCCTCCCAGACGCCGGGAGCCAGGCAAACCGACAAAGGGATTTCGTTTCTTGCAAAGCTTGTTCCAAGCTTCTCCCAGGGCCTGCTGTTAATCCCGGAAAGCCTGACTGACCTCAGGAAGCCTGGCTGCCCCCATCAGCGGCTGCCTGCAGACATGTCCCCAGCGGGAGGGCAGGTCTGTGGGACACCCACACGTGAGACGCATCAAAAGACACAGGGAGGTGTCCCAGGCCATGCTGGGGAGCGGTGGCAGAGGAAAGAGCTGGATGCAGGCAGTCTGTTGCCTGTCTGAGAGCTGGGCTCCCCTCTCCGTGCCCCTGCCCGCTCTTCCTGCAGCTTGGCTGCCTGCCTCCACTTCCACCAGAGGTCCCAGACACCTGCAAGCAGGCAGCGCCTGCGGAAAGTCAGTTTAAAGCGGGTTTGCTGGTAGCAATCAGTCCATGCCCACCTCGGGACCGACCCGGGGATGCTTCTGCAGGTGCCTGCTGCCACGTTCTGCCCCAAGGTCTCCATCCCCGGGAGGTTTCCCATCCCACTCCCCAGCAGTGACTGCTGCTGCGCTGAGCTTCTCCAGCGCTCACGTTTCACCAGCCATAAAAGTGTCTGGAGAAGGAAAGCGAGCGATGGCGTGCTGGGCAAAGGGAGGGAGCAGTGTCTGTCTCTGCCGCCGCTGCAGACCCTGTCCCACCACGCGGGGCAGGTGGCTGCTGGTCCCCCTGCGGTGACCCGGCCCCTGGTCTCCCCCCCCCTCCCATCCTGTGTGGCTGGAGAGGTGCCCAAAATGGATTAAAGAGCCACGGAGAGAAGAGGAGCCGGCAGCAAATTCCCCAGCCCGTGAGCGGGTGGTGGGGTGTCCATCGCACAGGGCTGCCAGACGAGGCACAGGGACATGGACTGGCTCACGGGGACCCGGAAAGATGGGGATACAGCGGCCATTGGGGGACCAGAATGGAGTTCTCCCCTCTCTGCCCCAGCTCGGGCTCAGCCACCCCAAAGGCTCCTGCAGCCCCATTTCAAGGTTCAGCACAGCGTTTGCTGACCAGCCCTTGCCCCCCTTCCCCCCGGTCCCCAGACATGGCCACAACCACGATGGCTTTGGCCGGCTGTGGGAGCAGACCATGCCCAGGAAGGGTGATCATCACCACGCTCCCTCTTTTCTTTTCCTCTGCATCCCAAACCTCCCAAGCCACCCCTGACCCCAGTGCTGCCATGCATGACCTTGCCACGGGCTTTGATGCCCGGCAGGTCCGGTGTCCCCCGCGGCAGCCCCCCAGGCTTCCCATCCATCCCGCTGCCAGCTGGCCCTGCTGCGGGATTAGGCGGGAGCGCGCAGGGAAAGCACCAAGCATCTCTCCGGATCAAACGCCCACAGGGCAGCGGGGAGGGGTTATAATTCACGCCCCCCTCATGGCGTGAGGCTGGCTGGGGGCTGCCCAGCACCGGAGCTGGTACGAGCGTGCAGCCACCATTTATCGGCAGCGGGAGGGAGGCGATCGGAGGAGTCAGTCAGGTGTGGACGAGGTATGAGGGGAGGCAGGGATGGAGCTGCACTCGTGACAGCCGGTGCTGCCGAGCGCTCGCACGCATCCCTCCTCCCGCCGAGATGCAGCAGGGCCGGCCATCCCTCTGCTGCGTCTCCACCATCCGCAGCTCGCAGGGTGCACCCGAGCCAGGTAAGGGGGGCCGCAGGGCACAGCTGGGGGGGGCCAGCAGGGATGGGGTGAAATGCTGCATGTACACCGCTGGCTGGCAGGCATAGCCCCCCAGCTCAGCAGAAAGAGGAGAGGAGGGGATGGAGGGTGGCTGGGTGATCGTGGCGTTGCCGTGGCTGCTCCTGTGCAGGGAATGGGAAAGAGAAGACAGCCCGTGTCAGAGGCCACCCCTGTGTCCCTGTGTGGAGCTGGCACCGGGGCTGCCACTGTCCTTCCCTCGCTCCAAAACGAGTGCCCTGGCTCAGCACCCCCAACCCTCAGCCATGCCAAGTGCCACCGGGCAATGGGAAAGTTGGGACTCAAGGTCTGGGGGAGCGGGAGGCTGCGGAGGTGCTGCCGGGGGAGCTGCTGAGGGCTCTGGGCTCCAGGGTGGCAGCTGCCTGTCCCCGACGGGAGCGGTGCCACCAGCGTTCCCAGCCCTGCCTTTCTTCTCGGTTTGTTTTTCCCTTCGTCTTTCCCCCCTGTCTCCCATCTGCTCTCGTTCCGGCTCTCTCGCCTCCAGCCGTGTTTGCTGAGGGAGCGTAGATGCCCATGTCCCGCTGCCGGCAGCTGATGCTCTATAGCTCCCTATGGATATAGGTCCCGATGCTGGCCAGACCCCTGCCCCGCTGCTCCCTAACCGAGCCTTTCTGCAGCAAGTCCTGGGGAAGCCCCGGCTCAGCCAAAGGGCACAGCTCTGACACCAGCTCCTCTGGACCTGCTGGGACCATATCTGCCCCCAGCACCTGGAAGGACAAGGGGTTTCAGCCTGGGGGTAGCCCAGCATGGCCACGGCAGCGCTGGGTGCTTGGGGTGCCAGGGGCAGGACAGGCGGAGGCATCGCAGGCATCCTGGGTTGGGGGGAGCACACCCCGCTGCAGTCCTCACCCACCAGCTGCGGGGTGTCTGAGGCTGTAGAAAGCCGTCAGAGACATCTCCATCGCCTGAGACCACCACAGAGACCACCCCCCCGCCAGCCCTGCCTCTGCTCAATGCCGAGCCTCTCTGCGGGTCTCACTTCAGCTTGTTTTCCATGAAACCCCTCGCACCCCCAGCCACCAGTCAGGTCCTCTGCCTCAGTTTCCCCACAGCAATGCTTGTCGCTGGGTGTGTTTAAGGAGCAAGGTGGTGTGGTCTGGATAACCTGGGACACACGGACACATGGACAAATATTTCTTGCTCCATTTTAACTTCTCTTGGCTGGTTTGTCTCCTCGTGCATGAAGGTGGGCTCAAGAGATCTCTTTGAAACATCTTCCCTCTTAAAACCCACTAATTACCAAGATGAGCTGCAGCAGGTTTTCTCCAGCTCTTCTGCTCTCCCAGGGCAGGTTACCCCCAGAGGTGAATCCCCTTTGGGTGCTGCTCTGCTTTCGGCGGTTTCCTGACTTGCCTGGCTTGCTGTGGTGGGAGCAGGTGAGCTGGGGGATGCTCTGGTCATTGCTTCTGCGGATCAGGGCTGCTTACATCAAGCCAGCTGGCTTTTATCCGCAGCAGATGAGCGCATGAACCCCTAATACCCACGCCTCCTCCTCCCACCACAGCTGGGTCCCTTCAGCCTTCCCCAAAGGCAAGCTTTGCATCCTCATTGCGATCCAGATGCCCCCACCTTATTAAAAGACAAGGGGTGAGGGGCAAAAACCACTGGTTGTGGGTAACGACCATGGTGGGCAACCAAGGTCCGTGCTGGGAGGGGACCAACCTGCATCCCCTTCTCCACCGGGCTGCTCAGGGTGGGGTTCATCTGCTCCCCATCCCTCGGTGGTGGCAGTTTAATGCCAGCCTCGTCCATGGAAAGCGTGCCTTCCCTTTGCCCCCTCCGGCGTCTCGCCCGGCAGAGCGGCGGTGACAAGCAGGAGGTGATAACCAAGCGGTGAAGGGCAGCTGCGGGTCCCCACGGCTGCTCGGCAGGTGGGTGTCAAAACAAGCGTCGCTCACGAGGGGTTTGTGTGGGCAAACAGCTCATCGGCGCCTGCCGGCTCCCAGCACCAGCCGGCGGGTTTGTGGGCTGATGGGTTTTCTCCCTGGCAATGGGAAGGGAAGGTGGGAGGGGGGAGGTTTTGGCAGTGGGGGGTACAATCGAACTTGGCAGGTCCTTTGAGGTAGAAGAGGTGGTTTTGGGTGCCCGAGTGCAGGGTGGAGGGGCACTGTGGCCGTCTCTCACCCCCCTTCCCTCCGCAGCCACCGCCGCTCACTTCAGCTTCTGCCGCAGCCTCCTGGAGCACACGGTCTCGGCCGAGAACCTCAACTACCGCCTGCAGAGGAACCCAGGCAGCAGCCTCACCTGGCACGACGGCCGGAGCCAGCGGACCGACGGTGGCCGGACGGTCAAGCTCCTGCGGCAGCCGGGCACCGATGGCTCGCAGGTACCCGCCAGGCTCCTCCGCACCCCCCAGCCCCTGCCCAGGGGAACCCAGCTCCTCCTGTGTCCCCCCATCCCATCAATTCCCTGCAGGAGCGTCTCTCTCTGCAGAATCAGGCCTTTGGATCCCATTTTGCTGAAAGCCCTTGTGATTATTAGGAATTTAACGATAGTAATATATAAAATAATGTAATTATTGTCATCAGGCTGGGGGATGTGCTAGGGTAAGCTCTGTGTGTCACCTCCTCTCCACACCTGGAGCTGGGACTTAACACAATTTTGCAGTAAATGTGCCAGAACCAAATTCCTTGTAATGCCTTAAAATCCCTGAGCACTTGGGGTATGTCTGTTAGCGAGGTCTGGGCCACTGACCTCCTAAAATTCTGAACTTTCTTGCATTAACAAGGCTGTGAGCTGAAGATTTCCAGCCATTCGCCTGCTGCCCTGCCTCTGCACGACCGTGGGAAGGAGCATCTTCCCACCGAGCAGCTCCTGGTGCTTCCTAACCCCATCGTACCGCCCTGGGAGCGGTGATCGGAGGCAGCGCATCCAGCTGGTGACCACGGGAAAGAAAACAGGGAAAACTGAACTGCCCGGCTTCCAGCCTCTGACATGGAGATGCTTCTGTATCTCTAGGGCCTGGCTGGTTTGGTGTCAAAGGGGAGCAGGGTCCCCGCAGGGACGGGTACGGTCCCACCGTCACGCTGTGGTGCTCATGGGAACGGCAGCCCCTCGCGTCCCCCTGTCCTGGCAGTGCTGTGCCTCTCGCCCCCATCCCCCCTGCCGGCACCCTGGTGGCCCCTTCCCTCTCGCACCTGCATGGGGACGTGGGGACAGCTCTGCCTGCACAGCGCTGCCTGCTCGGGGACATGCCAGCCACTCTCCGGGTGCCAGCTGTGTTCATCATGGCTCTCCCGCATCTGCGTCTACGTGTCTCCCAAAGGGATTTGGGGCGGTGGGAGGAGAAAGGTTTTAATTTTGCCGTAAGCAAGGGGAAACGCCCGAGAGAAGGGGGGTGACGTGAGTTGCTTCGTGCAGCTCCCAGGGATGGCTCCCACAACTCAGCTCCCCCCAGCCACCTCCTGCCTTCCCGCGGGAGCAGCCTCCGAGCTCTCCCGCCTGCTCTCCTCAACACCGGCGCTCGATATTCGCGGCCGAGAGTTTATCAGAGAGACAGCACCGCTCAGCCGGCTGGAAAACGAGCCCGTGATTCATTACACCTCCCCTGCCCACCCAGGGAGCGCAGGAGCTCGCTCGGGGACCCGCTGGGGGGGGGGCTTCGCCAGGCGTGGGGGGGTGATGCACACTGAGCTGGCAGCGCAGGGTTTAGGGATGCTGGGATGGATCCGAGACTGTGTCTGATGGGCGAAGCACTCGCAGATGTGACCGTGCCCAGGGAAATTGCAGGTTGTTTGTCACCTCTTCCCCTGTGCCTGGGAGGGTTAGTTGGATAATAGCTGCAGGAAGCTCACGGGAAGCTCGCCATTGTTTCCCCCAGCCCCTCCGCTTCTCATCATTGCTCGTTAGTGAAGCCAGAGCAAATCGCTGCCTCCCCCCGCGGCACGCTCTCGGGCGCGCTCAGCCGAGTGTGAAGGAGCCGAGCGGCCGGCGCTGGCTGGGGCTTCTCCTGCTGGCAGGCGGATCCCGGGATGGGTCTGGGGTTGGGGGGGACGCAGGCAGCTGCTGGGAGTTCCCCCAAAGGTGAGGGTTTGATTGGGAAACCTAATTGCGTGCATTGCCTATCGCATTTTCCGTCTGCTTTGGAGACTCCGCAGTTATTATTTACAGCCTCCCAACTTTGCCATCTTCCCTCTTGCTGGGACGTCCCCAGCTGCCACAGGCGAGCCCTCCTTGAGGAAATGTCCCTCTCCAAGCCCCGATGCTCCCCTGGGTGCAGCAGCAGCCCCTGCCAGGCTGGCCCAGCTCAGCGGGGTGAGTGATGCCCAGCCCAGGGCCAGCGGAGACGTCCCGGACGCCACTGCCCTCGGCTGCCTCCTCTCTGGCATCTCTCAGGGACGTGTCATTAGTTTCAGTAACTGCGGGATGTCTGGAGTCCCTGTTACACTAATTATCTCTGCTCCTCTATTAAGCATGCTTAATTAGCCAATGTTCGCACACAGAGGTCGACATTGGCATACCGCGGTCCAAGTGCTGTCAACCTTTTCCACACCGGCATGTTCCCATATCGGCTGCTGCCTCTGCCGTGCCCCTGCCGTGCCCCAGACATGGGTGAGGACCGTGCTGGCAGGCCAGTCCGCTCGTGTTTTGGGCAGCGGGGACCCCTTTTCCATCCCCACCTGCCCACCATCCAGCCCAGGACAGCCCCGGCAGCTTGGGTGCGGGGAGCTGTTTTGGAGAAGCGATGTTTGCCAGTGCTGCTCGAGGATGAAGTCTCGGCACTGCCAGCAGCAGAGAGCTCACCAATCTCCCCTGAGCGCTAAAACCAGGAAAAGGTGGATTCCTGCATCTCCCATTTCCCAGCCAGCCTTGAGGATCCCCTCCAGAAGCATCAGGCTCATCCCCGCGCGCTGTTTACGGCTCAAAGAATTTGCTCCATACCCAGATAAATCCAGGCTGCAATGACCTCACGAGGCTGGAGTCGCTGTGATGTGGGCGAGGAAATGGAGCTACCGGACGGCTTGGGGCAAGACCAGCCACTCCAGCAGGCAGCCGGAGGGAGGGATGCTGTTGGATGAGCCCTGTCTGCCCGTGGGCACCACTTCTCCCCCTCAGTCCCCTCTGCTCTGTAGGTCCTGGTCCCATCCTGCCGGGCACTGGGACCAAGTGGGCGGCCAGTGCCGGAGGGAGCAGCCTGCGTTGGGGCCAGGACACTCTGGGCAAGGGGTGAGGGTGGGTAGCAGGGGTCTCCAGGAGGTGGAGGGTGGCCAGGGCACGCCGAGGCACTGAGGACTGTGGCCCTGGTTTATCCCAGCTGTCTCCGAGCATGGCAGCACCCCAAGAAAGAGCTGTGGGGTTCAGAGGTGGCTTTAGATGCCTGTGAGTCTGCAGGACCTCATCGTGGCCAGTCAGCTCAGTGTTGAAGGAGGCTGAGATGGAGAGAAAGGGAGAGTCCCTCCTGCTCCAGGGCACCAGCTGGCTACTTTCCGGGGGACGGCTGGTGGGGACGGCTTTGCAGCAGTACTGACTTCTGGTGGGGATGGCTTTGCACCAGTACCCACTGCCCCACTGGGAGCTCCCTGGCCCCATCCCCACTGAGAGCTGGCAGCGAGCACTCCTCTCTGCCCGGCTAGGGGGGACCCTGGGGACTCCCGGGATCTCTCCCAAGCCCGTGCGACGCTCTGCTGGGCTGGGAGATGCGCAGGGGAAGGGGGCTGGGGCTCCCGCCTGCAGCAGGAGGGCTGGGGAGCTCCCAGGTGTGGGGTCTATGTGGGGCAGGATCCCCAGCTCAGCATCCCACCCCCACTCCCCCCACCTCCCTCACCGGTTCCTCTGATGCTGCTGGTTCAGGGTGAGCTCAGAAACTCCAGAGGGTGCAAAGCCAAACTCTGCCACCGTTGCCGCAGTCCCGTGCTGCTGGCCACCATCTCTCCCGTCCCTGTGGGCTGACCTCCCAGCCGAGGCACTTTCCTCCTCCCATCCCGGGACTGAATCCCGCTAATCCCTTCCCTTCCTGTTCCCTGCAGGGCCGTGCCTGCGACCACTATGGCATCTACCACACCAGCCCCACGCTGGGCAGCCTGGCCAAGCCGGTGGTGCTCTGGACCCAGCAGGATGTGTGCAAATGGCTGAAGAAGCACTGCCCGCATAACTATCTCATCTACGTCGAGGCGTTCTCCCACCATGCCATCACAGGTGTGGTAGACACCCCCACTTCATTGCCGGTACTAATTGCCATTAGCACGTGCTCCTGAGAACTAGCTGTTTGGAGGGTCGTGGTTCAGAAGACAGTTGTACCCCCTGTTTCTGTCCCCTGTCCCCGCAGAGATGCAGCAGGCACCGGGCATGGGGACACCCACCCGGGCTGGGCAGGAGGCATCTGCCACCGGGGTGAGCTCCAGGACAGGCTGGAGGTTGTTTAAAATGAGCATAAATTGCCCAGGGGAGATTGTGGTTTATAAGATGGGGAACAGTCCTCTCCTCACCTAGATTAATATAGTAAGAGTATTTTTATAGTTTTTTTAATACTGAAAATTTTTGCAGAAGAGGAAAGATCTCTGCCCAGATGGAGTCCAAGTTGCAAATGTCTTCCTCCAGGTCCTCCAGCCAAGTCCTCAGAGGAAAATAACCTCTAGGACCTGCTCCCTCCCCCGCTGGGGACTCTGGCTTTGGCCCCTACTTATGAGCATCGTCCCAGTCCGACGGTGACGTGAGCTTGGCCGGGCAGAGCTCTGCCAGGGCCAGAAGAAAACGGTGGGGAAGGGAACGCCGGAGCTGCCCGGGAGGGATGCAAAGCCCTAATGCAAGAGCTCAGCCAGCCCTCGCATGGGAAACAAAGGCAGCATTAGCAAACAGACGCTGGGAAACGAGGACAAAAGCTGGTTGTAAATCCTTGGTTTAATAGCCCCCGGACTGGAGGAGAGTGGCTCGCCGGGGACGGTGGCGGCAATACTAATGCGTTTTGATGGGTACCCCCATTCCCCCGGGACGGCCAGCCCATGCGGGGACCGCGCGCTTGGAAAAAAACATCTCCTGATGCGGGAGGTGGAGTGGAGAAGTGCAAAGCTCCTGCCTGCGGGGATGGGTTACGTGATCGCTGGAGCCACTACCTGTCCCGAGGCTGGGGACTTCGGGCTGCCACCCGGCGCTCTCCAAAAGCGGGGCCACCTGCGAGGCTCCTCTGTCCCCGTGGGTCCAGGTGGTGAAGGAGCATTTTAGGATTCCTTCCTTTTCCCCCTCCTTGTTCCCATATGAGGATGGGCTCACTTTTACGGTGTCCCCGCCACGCGGTGCCGCCGGCTGGGCGCTGACCGATGCCGTGTTTGCAGGTCGGGCGCTGCTGCGGTTGAACGGGGAGAAGCTGCAGCGCATGGGCATCGCTCACGAGGCGCAGCGGCAGGAGGTCCTGCAGCAGGTCCTGCAACTCCAGGTGCGCGAAGAGGTCCGAAACCTGCAGCTGCTCAGCCAAGGTAGGGCCGGCGGGAGACCGAGAGGGGAGAGAGGCCACAAAGCCCAACCCTGGGGAGGTTGTGCCCCTCCTGGAGCCGTCCGGACAAGGACAGCGGTGGCAGGGTGGCTGCCAAAGCCACAGGCACCCACCTGCATGTCGGGGGTGCAAGTGCAGCCCCAGCTGCGGCTGGGACGGGGTGTGGGGCGCGGGTTGGGGTGCACTGGGATGAGTCGTGGTGCACGGGGCGGTGGTGCGTGGGGACAGGCTGTGGTGCGCTGGGATGGGTCGTGGTGCAGAGAGGCGGGCTGGGACGCACAGTGTGTGGTGCACGGGGACAGGCGGCAGTGCACAGGTTACAGTGCACGGGGATGGGCTGTGGTGCACATGGATGGGTTATGGTGCACAGGTTACAGTGCACAGGGATGGGCTGTGGTGCACAAGGATGTGTTGTGGTGCACGGGGATGCATTGTGGTGCACAGGGGTGGGCTGTGGTGTATGAGGATGGGTTATGGTGCACATGGATGGGTTATGGTGCACAGGTTATAGTGAACAGGGATGGGTTATGGTGCACAGGGATGGGCTGTGGTTCACGGGGGTGGGCTGTGGTGCACAGGGATGGGTTATGGTGCACAGGGATGGGTTGTGGTGCTCAGTGATGGGTTGTGGTGCACAAGGATGGGTTATGGTGCACAGGGATGGGCTGTGGTGCACAAGGATGGGCTTTGGTGCACAGGGATGGGTTATGGTGCATGGGGAGGGGTTATGATGCACAAGAATGGGCTGTGGTGCACAGGTTATAGTGCATGGGGATGGGTTATGGTGCACAGGGGTGGGCTGTGGTACACAACCCAAAATCTATTAATGGCCTTTCGCATGGAAAGGATGGGATTCTCCAGGGCTGGCAGTGGGTGAGATGGAACATGCCACCCTGCAGGCTGTTTATTCCTTCCTCTCCCACCTTGTTCCAGCTTCTTTTGGAAATGTCTCCTAGCTGATCCGTCTGTTTGGCAGATTGCACCAACACTGTGAACCGAGCACCTCTGGGATGGGCTGTGCACCGCCGATACGAGACCTGAGCCACACACTTGGAATACGAAGAGACAGCTTCCCAGCCACTCCGGGGCTTCTCTCCTTCTTCTTTTTCTTCCTTTTTTATGAATACATTTCTGTGCAGAGATGGGAGGTTTCCTTCAGCAGACGTGGCTCTTGGCTGGAGGAAAATTAGCAAAACAGCTGCTGGGACAGACGAACTTTTGCCCACCTGGGCCTGGCAGTTCAGAGGGAAAGAGATGGGAAAACGGAGACGGCGACAGGCAGTGCCCAGCATTGCAGACAAATCGAGAGCGGTTTTTCCCGGGACGGCTCAGAGCCATGCACAGGACGGTGAAGCCTTATGCACATGGGCAACATCCCAGCACCCGGAGGCTTGTGTCCATACCTCGGACCTTATTTAGGGAGCTTTAGTTTTCTCTTCAGACTGGGCTGTCTGCCAGCACCCGAGGAGGTAACGTTATCAGTAGCAAATAAGATGACCCGACCAGCCAAAAAAAAATTTTAAAGCGGGGCCAAGTCACCAGCGTCCGCCTCCACTTGGTGAGTTAAAAAGGGAGCTGAGTCATCGGAGCTGGAAAATCCAGGAGCAAAAGCAGGGTGGACACACCAGGAGGGTGCCATGGCCTGGAGGAAGCTGTGCCAGGAGCTTGTCCTTCATCCGTCCTCGTTTGCAGGCAGACGGGGGAGCCGATGCAGGGGCCGGGTGGGAGCAGCCGGGAATGCCGCTGGGCAGTGGTGGGTGCTGCCTGGGGTGAGGCTGGGAATTCCTGGGTGCTGGGTCCCCCCTGGCCCCAGTGCCCTTTCGTGCACCCTCCCACACCGACTGTGTTCCCACCAGCTCTCTGAAGAGCTCTGCCCCTCCGGGAATTCGCAAATTCACCCCGACCTCCTCCCCGGGCACTGGTGATGGTGCCACTGAACCCAGGCACCATCCCATGACCCAGCTCATCATTAAGGTGAAGCAGCGTTTACTGTTACACCCCCCCACACACTCGAACTCCCCCTGTCCGGAGCCACAGATCGCTCATGCGGACAGGTAAGGAACAACCGAGGATTTAGGGGCAGGGTGGCTGCTGTCACCTCCCCGCGTTCCCTCTCCAGTGACAAGGGCAGGGCTGGGGGAGCTCCCAAAACATCAGCACCCTGAAGCTCCTGAGGCAGCGGAGCTGGCAGGGATGCGGAGGCAGGTCGCGGTGGCCCCCCCGGCTGGGTGCCCACCCACCACCCGCCTGCTCCTCTGCTGATAATAAAATAAGAGACTGTTATTTTAACTTGGTGCTCTTCTGACTCTTCCCTCACCTGAACCTGCACCATGGGTTTAGTCTCTCCAGCCCTTCCCAGGGATGCTCGGGAGATGTCCACAGCCCTAAATCCCCTGGGACAAGCACCTCCCCGGGGACAGGGGTCCCAAAGGATGGCCCTGCGGGAACAAGCCTCGTCCTGGGGGTTTTGCCAGTGTTTAAATCCACCCCAAGTCCACAGAACTGCTGGGAATTAAGAAGCTGCTAATCTTTGCTCGTGGGTGGCTGGACACTTGCAGTGGGGGCGATTGGGTGGGATTGGGGGTCATGGCTACAGCTCTGGTGCCGATAAAGGCTCATGGCAAAGTGAAGGTCTCCAAAGCTCATCTGTGAGTGGCATTGGCCCGGCTAACAAGCTGTGCCAGATGGGATGGGAGAGCACAGGGCTGTGGGCAGGGTTCAGGCATCCGGCAGCGGAGCCTGGGGCTGGTGCGGGGCAGCAGCAGCCCAGTGTCATCCCTGTCCCATCCCTGTCCCATCATGGTTAACACTGTTCCTCAGTGAAGGAGCTGGGAGATTTCCACCAGGGTGGGATCAAAGATGAGCTGAAAAAGAGTTGTTTGCCCACAGCTAACGAAAATTGTGATTGCACCCAAAGGTTTTTTGTCTCCACCCTGAAATCCACAAGGAAAACTGTCCCCAGAGCCCTCCAGACCGTCTCGAGGTGTCCGTGGGGCAGGAGGAGAGGACATGCAGCACCTCAGGGATTTGCCTCCAGGATATGGATGGCAGGAACCCCCCAGGGCTGGGACCCCCAAGCACCAACTGAGGCTGGATGGGGATTTCAAGCCAGCGCCTGGCTCAGGGCTTGGGGAAGGATGTGGGAGAGCCGGGGCAGGATGCAGGATGCAGGGAGCATCCTCGGGTTCCAGCTGCAGTGGCTGTGCTGGGTCCCTGGGGGGTGGTTGTACAGGGCCCGGGTGATGGAAAGGTCTTGGAAACAAAATCTGGTTCTCAAACCATTTTGGTTTGGATAATGGATTCAACAAATGGCACTTGGATCCAAGCAGGTGAATTCTCTCTCCTGCACCAGGGTGATTTCCATGACACCAGCATTGCCGAAGGAGTTTACAACTCACATCTGTCACCCTCAGAGCAGAGGTTTGGTGCTGGGCTGAAGGCAAAGCCTCAGGATTTCCCAAATCCAAATTTCTTCCAAATTTCTAAAACTCCACATTTCCTCCAACTCAGGGAAAGGCACCCCCTGGTCGGTGCCTGCAATGGAGCAGACCACAGTGGTCGCTCTTGTCCCTCTCTGCGTGGGGACGGCCAGCAGGTCATTCCAGTTTGAGCTTTGCTGTGGTGGGGGCAGCAGGGAGGCTGTGACCCCCAGGCTCCCTCCGCAGAGTACCGACTTCAGGGCTTTGTTGTGTTCAGCTCGCAGCCCCCCCCAGGACACAGAAATCAGAATTTCCTCCTCTGCCCGTACTGACCTTTTCAAAAATGCAGCAAAATTGGCTCTTCTAACCTTGCTAGAACGTCACAAGCAACAAAGCTGGGGGAATTTATTGAAGTTTAAGAAAAGGAAAGAAAGCAATCAGGAAAAAAAAAAATCTCCTCTGCAGCAGCAGTGGTCTCAGCCATGGTGAGCTTTGCACCGACGGCTGCAATGGAGCCACGCACCCGTCCCAGCTGGGGCAGGATCCGGGTTTGTTCGTCACCACCCTATGTGGAGCGCAGAGCCCTGTGTGGGATGTGGCCCCATCTCCTGCTGACACAGCCATGTAGGACACTGCTAAACCTTTGATCCTGGATGGATCAGAGCTAAATAAAGCCCAAGTGAGACAACCTGTGGCCAAGAGCCGGGTTGACACCCTCACGGTGGGTTTAATTTCTGCCCGGCAGTGGGTGCTGGTGAAGGGGTGGTGGAGGGTGCCGGGGTGGGCAGCAGGAGTGGTGGAGGGGACACATGGGGCTGTGGGGTGTCCAGGGAGCAGGCAGTATCCCTGGGAGCAGACGGCGGGTGCTGGGTGTCTGGCGGCGGGTGAGGAGCATCGTTAGAGGGAGATGCTGAGCTTCTCTCCAGAGCTTCGGAGCTGCGTGGGGGGGCAATGGCTTCTCCAGGCGCCGGGCTGTGCTCACGCAGCACGTTAGTGGTGGTTTTGTTTGAAATGCAGCTCGGGTGCAGGGAGCAAAGACAGGGTCCCCACAGGTCCTGCCCCAAAGCCCAGCTGTCCTGTGTTGTGCTCCCGAGGGTGCAGGTGGCCGTGGGACACCCTCCCTGTGCCGTGTCCACCCGCACTGGGCTGTGCTCCAGCTGTGTCCGACTCCCCATCACACAGAAGAAAGGAGGCACAGAAGAAAGCAGAAACCCCACCAGCGCGCTCAGCCAGAGCCCGAAGCACAGCCCCATTGGGGTGTCCCTCTAAGACCTCCCCCATGCTTGCCGAGACCTCCAGGAAAGGGCTGGAGGAGCCGGATGAAACGATATTCCTGGGGCAGGTGGGAGGATGCCATCCTACCCCTCAGCCCCCTGCCCTGGCGGGGTCTGTGTCGGCTGCACCTTCATCCCAGTGAGGATGGTGATGGTGAGAGTGGAGCATCCTTCCAGGCTGGCTCTGGGGCAGTGTCTGGTGCCATCTTCTGAGGGGCACCTGGGGCCAGATTCTGCCCGGGGCAGCAGGGACACATCTGGAGCAGCCCTGAGCACGGCTTTGCCTTCGCTGGCTCTGGGCGCGCAGCAAAATCCATCTGCACGGTGGCACCGAGGAAGCACCCTCCTCCCCGTGGGCTCCTGAGCAAGCTGCTGGGTTGGTGGGTGCCACACTGGGACCCCCGGGCACTGCAAGGAGATGGGTGCTCAGGCTCCTCTCCTGTCCGAGGGACAGCTCGGTCACTCCTCAGCTTTTGCCAAGCAAGGGAAATACCTTATATTTGTCTAGCACTTTATCTGCCATTGGCATTTTAGGCATTGCCCTTAAAACAAACTGTGCCAGACAATGAAACGCAGATGAATCGGGTGCAGATTCATGCAATATTAAAACCAGACAACAATTAAAGTAAACAGAAAACACCAGCGAACGTAAATCAATCCCATGCAGCAGGCAGGAGGATGCAGGCAGCGGCACCGGGGAGAAGGGGCAAGGACGGCAGCTGGCGGAGAGCACGCGACTTTGCCGCCTCCCATTAACTTTTTCTGCTCATGGTGATTTTTTGCAATGGGCAGGACAATGCACTTCTGGCATCAGAAAGAATGGCCGGCATCTTCTCTTCTTATAAAGGAAAAATCCAGCAATCCCTTCCCAGTGGTAGAGGCAGTTTGCAGATTCTAGCAAGGTTTTCAAGCGAGGTTAAAAAAAACCACAAAAAACCCGACACAGTTGCACATAGAAAAAGCATGCCTAATTTGTCCAAGTAATTACTGAGCCCAGCTTGATGATACAGCTACCTCCAGCTCTGAAATGCTGCTGATTGCATCTCTGATTCAGGAAACGATCCCCGTTGCCCCCAACATTGAAATTCATGCTCAACTGTGAACACAGCCCGTCATTTCCCTGGCTGCGCAGGGTTCGAGGACGCGGTTTGCTGAGCGGAGAGGGATGGCAGCGCCTGCCACCGGCTCTGCTGAACCGAGACCAGTTTGAATCTGAACACCGGTCCCCAGCAGACTCCACGTTTGATCTAATTAGGAGCCTGTCCTCCCATCAGGTGTCCAGGGGGAATTACAAACCACCTCGAATCATCACCTTTCTTGTGCTTTCATGCAGCTCCCTATGAAGCTCCTTGCGCTGGAGACCTGTGGGCATCCAAATGCATCACAGCAGGATGGCAGGCAAGAAAAAAGGAGGAATCCCAGTTGCTGGTGGCACATGCCACATATGAGGGCCACACAAGCCCCACAGAAGGAGAACAGGGTGCGGGGGTGATGGGGAGAGAGGTGTGAGGGTCACAGCAGCCGGGAAGGGCTGCACGGGTGCCGGTATAAATCAGAGCGTCCCGGGGAGGTGGGAGCTGGGGGAGACACCGACGCGTGGTGGGGGCACAGCAAAACAGCTGCTCCTGGGATGCTCCAACAGCTGCATCCTGGTGCTGGCAAACCTCCGGCTGCCTTATCCCGGAGCCCTGGTCCCCATCCCGGCTGCCTGGTGTCGGCGGACAAGACGAGGCTTGGGGACGCGCAGGGTCTCACGGCGATCTCGGCAGAAGCCTTCTGCCCCAGCCTGTCCTCCCTGCAGGTCCAGGACTAATCAATCTTGATTTATTGCTAATGAACTTGAGAACAGTGTTGGGATGGATCAGGTGCCACTCAGGGTGAGATGGATAATATAATTACGATTTCCTCAAAGGTCCCGTCTTTCTTACCTTGTTAATTAAGCTGATGCGGGGCCCTCCATGCAGAATGCATAATGAGAGGCTGCCAGAGACGGAGCTGGCTATTAGCAGATGATGTTGGGAGAAACACTGACCTTAACCACGGGGCTGGGGACATTTTGGCAACTCTTCAGGCGTTTGGTTCCCCCAGAGCAGCCGAGAGCCGACCTCTGCTGAGAGGTTGTCGCATCCTTTGCACCACAAATGCGTTTGGACCGCACAGGGCCAAGTGCGCGGGCACAGGGATGCAGATGGAGATGGGTGGGCTCATCGCTGCCTGGGACGAGCTGAGCACCGCAGCAGAGCTTACAGCTTCCTAAAGCCGTGGGGAGCGGGTCACGGCTTGCAGAAAGCCGCGAGTGGCCCCACGGCCTCGAGAAGCATCTCTCCTGTGGTGCTGGACCTGCCACACTGGGAGAAGGGGATGCCGCTCCGCTCCGATAGCCCAGGCACATTTTTGGTACTTGTACTCTGGTGGTGACTTATGACAATGAATTAATGGCCTCTTAATAAGGGTGACAGTTCCCTTAATTAGAAAGTATCGGAGCAGGGATAATTACTTCATTTCATTTTTTTTCCCCCTTTATTACTTCCTTCACTTTTGGGTCCTCATTCTCAGCTCCTGGATGCCCGCCGGGAGCCGTGCCTCCCCAGAGTCAGAAATGATCCCAGGGCCCAGCCAGTGCGATGCGGAGCCAGGAAGGATGGAGAGAGGTGGATGCAGGTACGGCTGCAGAGCTGCTGCTTTCACTGGGGCCGTGCCGCGCTTGCAGCACCCGGGCAGGGTTAGAGCAGGTCCCTGGCTGCTCACGCCAGGCTGGGTGACACACAGAGCAGCCTGGCGCGGGGACCGGGGGGGTGGCAGGGCTGGCAGAAGGGGGAGATGGCATCTGCAGGCTGGGAATTCCCAAGCGATGACCCTGGGAATGGCCCCGCAGCGAGCAGCAGGAGTGGGGCAGCCCCGCAGGGCAGCAGCGACCGCTGGAAGCTCAGCCCAGGGCAGGGAGCGGGGCTGGGATAAATAATTTGTCCCGAAATGAGTATCACTTGGGTTGACCAGTGCCATTCCTGCACGCAGGAGTAGCTTTGCTGCGAAAACAAGCCCTGCAGAAACATGTTGAAAAGTCCGCAGTGTTTCATTTGGGCCTTTTTTGGAAGGGAAAGTTTTAGGCTTGGTTTTGACACATTTCCAGGCTGCCTGTTTGTACGGGCTGTTACCGGGGGGCTCCAGCAAAAACCTCCAAACCCCCAAAGTGAAATGAGACACTTCGCTTCCCGTCAGAGGATGCGGGTTTTTTTTAAAACCAGGGGGGTTTGGTTTGGGGGGGTTGTGTGGTTGTTTTGCAGCCACACACCTTCCTCACCAAACCCACAGTCCCTCCATCCTGCCCCGCGCCCCTTCATCTCCCACTGCCCTCCATGGGGCCACGGGTGCCCCAGGGACCTGACCCCCCGGCTCGGGGCTGGCTCCGTGCGGGAGATGCCCCCCGTGCCGTTACAGCCGTGTAAATAATAAATAGCAGCCTCAGGGCTGCTGGGAGCTTTGTTTCTCTCTGCAGACAGTAACATTTCCTCCACTAACCTTCCCTCTTTGCACTGCAGCCATTTTGCTTTCTCGCCATATCTAAAATTAAATCTGTTAGGATTTTCTCTTGCTCTTTTTTTTTTTTTCCCCTTTTGCTTATATTTGCTGAGTGCATTCAAGTACAGGGAAGGGGGGAAAAAAATAATAAAAAAAGCTATCAGCATAATTCATGGCCCGCACAGTCATCGCGGGCTCCGGTTTCCAATCAGAGGCCCGGGCTGCGGAGCCAGCGCGCCGGGGAGGAGGGCTGGGGCTGGCCCGGATGCTGCTTCACAAACCAGCAGCGATTCTCTCTTTTGTTCTGGGATCTCTCTGCTTCAGCCCAAACAGCCACTGCAGAGCCCGTCCTGCGGATGCGGGAGCGCAGAGCTGGTCCTAGGGGCTTTGTCCCCCCCCTCTCCAAGGATAATAAGGAATGGAGAAGGCACTGAGCGGGTTTGCAGGCTCTGGACCCAGCTGTGATCCAGGGATAAGGATGTGGGAGAGGTGGAAGTGCCGGGTCCCCCACCCTGGATCTGGGCATCGCGGTCATGCCCTTTCCCTCGCCTGTCTCTGCGCCTGGTGCATAAGGCTCAGCAGATACCGGCTGAAATCTGGGCTCCCAGTGCCTCCCAGTCCCTCCCAGTCCCATGCACTGAGCATCCCACCCCCCCAGTGGAGATGCTGGTGCTGGCCCCACACAGCCCTACATGCACAGCAGTTAGCGGGAGTTTTTGAGATGCCTCCAGAGTCAGCAGTGTGTGGAAGAGGCTCTGCAAATAAAAAATGTTATTCTAACAGAGTTAAGGGTCTGAGAGGTGCTGCTGCAGCTGGTTGGGTCAATATGTGTTTTAAAGTTAGTCGCCATGTAGGTGCCCGATCAGCCAACACCTTCTCAGGCGTTTACAGCCACAGCGTGTACCGGGCTGCCTCCCCTCTGCCTCCTCCTGCCGTGCACAGTGGGAATGGTGGGAATGCTGACCCTGGGGCCAAAGCACCAGGGAATTGCCACTCGGCACACATGGTCCCGTCCCCCCATGGCATTGTGCCGGTCTGCAAGGACGAGTTCTTGACCGTGACCTGTCTCTGCAACAAAGCCAAGGTGTAAGAGGAGGCGCAATGGTTCCCCACAAGCACGTGGAGAAAAGCAGCACCGCTGCATCCACCGCTCTTCCTCCTCCTCCTTTTCCTCCTCCTCCTCCTCCTCCTCCTCAGGTTCCTGCCCTTCCTAGCACAGCTCTTCCACACCGGTACAACTCTGCACATGGAACAAAGCGCTCCCCAGCATCTGTTCTACATTTGCTGTTCTTTTCAAGTCCATTCCTTGGCCCCCTCCCCTCCACTCAGCCGGGCCCGAAAATAGCAACTGTGGCTGCCTTTATATTGCATTATTTCAGAGTTTCTGTACCTCAACCAGCCCACGGCCGGCCGCGTTCCAAGCCTCTTTATAATCCCCACCATGCGGCCAGGCTCCCCGGCATCTCCCTCTCACCCTCGCCCCGCTCCTCGAGGTGCAGAATTGTGCTTTGCAGATGCAGAAAATGCACGCGGGGTGCACGCGTGCCCGGAGTGGCTGTCAGGATGCTGCGGGGACAAGTGAAGGCGCCGGGGCAGCGTTCGCAGCCTTGTAGCAAGGAGGAGACTTTGAAGGCACCGAAGACACCGCCTGGTCCCAGCGGGCACACGGAGCTGCCTGACAGCCCTAACAGGCAGCTGCCTCCCTGCCTGCTGCAGGTTAACGGCTCTCCCGGCAGGCAGCTCGCTGGCTGGGAAGCAAAGCCGCCTCAGATATGCCTCATTTTATACAAAGAAGGTGGGCTGTGCCTGTCCCTCCCACTCCGCTGATCACCCTCCGCTCCACCGATAATAATACCTAGCAATTACACAAAGCTTTCCAAGCTCTCCGCAGACGTTAATTAAGCTCTCTCCCCGCAAGGGAGACAAAGAGGGGAACCGCGGGGAAACTCCCAACTTGGGTTTGTTATTTTTTCGCTCCGATCTTGTGTGGCTGGGCCCCAGGGCGTCCCAGTTCCCGGTGGCACCGCGTGAGCCACGTGCTGGTGATGGTGGTGTAGGGCGGCCCCGACAGCGACAGCCACTCTGGGTTTTGCTCTCACGTGGCAAAATTTGTCTGGTTTTCCCTAATTTCTGGGCAGCCACAGCCACTCAGATGGTGGTGCTGGATTCCAGCACAGCTGGGTATTCCTGGTGCCGGTAACGGCGGCTAGCTCTGCCCTGCGGCACCACCGGCTCTGCAGGGGTGACACCTCGAGGTCGGAAGCTGGGAAAACTGTATTGTCCTCTGCACACTGTGCCGGCCTTGCACCCAGTCTTGTCCTTGGGAACCAGGGTGTCTTCGCAAGGGGACATGGAGCATCCTTCCAGCTGCCTGCACTGTAGGGATTAGAGAGCAGGGACGGATGGGCAGGACACCCTGGCGGAGAGGATGGCAGGCAGGGTATCCCGCCTAACCCCTGGAGGGCAGGACAACAGGCAGGACACCCTGCCTGCACCTGACAGAGCAGGATGGCAGCAGGACACCCCGGAGGAGAGGACGGCAGGCAGGTCACCCTGCCTGCACGTGGCAGGGTAGGATGACAGGTGGGGTATCCTGCCTATGCCTGGGAAGTTGGGATAATGGGTAGGGCACCCTGCAGGGCAGGATGGCGGGCAGGACACCCTGGAGGGGAGGATGACAGGTCGGATGCTCTGCCTGCACCCTGGAAGGCAGAACGATAGGCATGGCAACCTGGAGGGCAGGGCAGCAGGCAGGACGGCCTGGAGAGGAGGACGACAGGCAGGGTTCCCTGCCCGCACCTGGCAGGGCAGGATGACAGGTGGGGTATCCTGGCTGCATCCTGGAGGACAGGACAGACAACGGGAAAGGCACCTTGCAGGGCAGGACAGGCAGGACACCCCGCCTGCACCCTGGAGGGTAGGACAGGAGGCAGGACACCCTGACGGGGGGATGACAGGGCAGGACACCCCGCCTGCCCCCTGGAAGGCAGGAGGACGGGCAGTGGCACCCCGGAGGGCAGGGCAAAAGGCAGGAGACCCCGCGGGCAGGACGAGTGGCCGGCGGGGCACCCCGGGGGGGAGGATGGCGGGCGAGACACCCCGGAGGGCCGGGCGGCCGCCAGGACACGCTGCCCGGGCCCCGCAGGGGCAGAGCGGCGCTGCCCGCACCGGGGCCGGGTCAGGC
>VZSF01002514.1:1427-35166 GCA_013398295.1 Chionis minor | reverse complement strand
GGGGAGGCGACAGGCCGCGGGGCGGCCCGGCCGGCCGACAGGCGGCGGGGCGGCCCCCGCTGAGGCCCGGGGAGGTGACAGGCCCGCGGCGGCCCGGCCCGCAGGGTGACGGGCGGGTGACAGCCAGGTGGGGCAGAGGAGGGGACGGGGAGATGGCACGGCGGAGGTGATGGCGGGGCCGGGCAGGGCGGGGGTGGCCGGGACAGGGAGGCAGCCCGGTCCCCTTCTCGGCACGGCGAGGTCTGGTTGTCGTGCGCTTCCTCGTCATTATTCCCGGGAAGTTTCTCCCAGCGCGTGGCCGCGGCTCCGGTTTGGCCTGGAGTTCATGGGAGGGAGCGCGGCTGCTCCGGCAGCACCGGAGTGCCCTTTGGCAACCGTCATCCGCGCTGGCCTTGTCGCATCTCCGCCCGGCACTCCGGCTGTGCCGGGACACGGCGGGCAGCCCGCTTGCCCTTTTGGTGTTGCCTCCATGTGGAGCCATTGGTAAATTATCAGTGATGAGCGGAGCAGATTGACGGGTGACCGGACCGACGTGCAGCATGGTGCATCCCTAGCAATGGCACCGGGGCGGGAGTCCCGGCAGGAGAATTTGTGTCCGGGACCCACGGGTGGTGTTTCCCACTTGTAGCCATAAAGACGTCATGGGGCCAAGGGAGTTGCAGCCATCCCTGGCTGCGTGTGTGGTCCTGAGGACCTGTCAAGGTTACTGACAGATATTTGTACATGGAATTATTTTACCTTTTCCACTTTATTCCCAATTTCCACGCTGTGCCCTGCCCACAGAGTCTGACAGCTCCGCAGGAGGGGTCTGTCATGGAGGGAAAGAGCCTGTTGGGGCAGCGAGTGGCTGGAATATTGCTGTCCCTTGTCAAACCCGGCAGAGGAGCACGTGGCCGTGCCGGCCGGGCAGGGCTGCCGGTGGCTTGGAAGTGCATGGCGAGTTCTCAGGCTTCGCTTCCCCATTCCCACAGCCACGGGCTTCCTCCTCGCCCCCGTTGCTGGCACCGCTGGCTCAGCCTCCACTCATCCCGTGCTTGCTCCTGTGTTGACATGGGCTTTTTTCTCTGGAGCTGGAGTGGGATGCTTCAGAAATGCTGCTATGAACTTCTGAAATGGTACTTAGAGCTGAGCTGGAGGTGTCATCAGCAAAGATCCTGCCAGCCCCGACCTTCCCGCGCCACATCTTCGCCCCGCTCATGGGCAGGATCTGCTGATACCTTCTCCCGTTGCCGGTTGCAAAAGGGTTTTCACCAAAACATAACGAAAGCATGGAAGGGCACAGGCTGTTGCCCAGTTTCAGCATGTGTTACTCAAAAACGAGTGACAAGTTTGGACATTGCAAAAAAAATACAATGGGCTGATTTGTGCTCTCTGGCTCCGGGGCAATTCCTCTGGGATCCCTGGGGTTGTATCGGTGGCCAGGGAGCAGAGTTTGGCTCTCGCTAAGTGGTTTATGGGATTTTTAGTTTTCATTTAGCCAGAAAATAAGAAGGGGAAAAAAAATTCAAAGAAGTATTTGGTGTGGAAAAACAAAAGACATTCAAAACCTCCTAAGCTGGCCAGAAAGGATCCCTTTGAGGGGGCAGATGTGTTAAGGGGAACAAGAAGTGTCCGGCTGCAGGAACAGGACTGAACCAGGCACCCGGAACGTGGCAGTGGTTTCGGGAAGGGAGTACTGGGGGGTGACGCTCTGCACTGCCCCATCCCCTGTGGTTTGGTGTGCGCTGCCACAGGGCAGGGTGTCCAGGGTGCAGGAGGTGGGCGCCATGGCTGTCAGTGGGGTCTGCCCTGCGTCTTTGCGAGTCATCCTCCAGCTGGCCAGCGAGGTGGACACGGAGATTTTGTGGTCTGTTGCCCATCCGATGGTGGCCCTGCCTGCCTGCGCCACGGTGTCTCACTGCTTGGGGTGGGAGCATGCTGGTGGGTGCTGCTCAGTGCTGGGGGGCCTGACGCTGGCTCTCCCTCCCCTCTCCCGCTGGGATCTGTGCCGGGCCCAAGGGGCGAAGCCACGGCACGGTTGCGTTTCAGCACTAGCCCAGGTTGGATAAACTCGTCAGCTGCCTGGGTTTCCCCTTGGTTTTCACCCTCTTGTGACACATGGAGATCTTGTCGTCTTCAGCTTTCAGTTCGCTGATCTGTCGCGAGTTCGCAAGTTTTGTTGGGTTTTTTTCCATTTTACTTTGAGCAACTTGACTGAGGATCACCCAGAGAAGCAGATGTGCCAGGAGGCAGTACAAGAAGGAAGGGGACTGGCATGTTCATCCCTGGAGGATCGGGGACAGTAGCAGTGCCAACGTGGGTGAGAGTGGAGCTGCTATTTGGGAAGGGGCTGCAGCGGCTCCTCTCTGTCCCTGCTCCGGAGACCAGCTGTCCCTGGGAAGGAGCCAGCGGTGGTCAGGCTGGAGCTCCTACCCGGGTCTCCCACCAAAAGAGCACAAATTAGCTGAATAAATGATCGCTGCGTTCAGCACCACGTGCCAGAGAACCTGTTGCCAGTTTCTCACTTGATCGGATTAACCTTTGTGTCCCTGCAAACAACCACATATGTGTCACCAGCCGAGCGCATGCCGGAAGCTTTTGCCAGTTCTCGGAGCATCTGGGCTGCATGTGAAGCACAGTGCCCCATCCCGCATTGAAAGTCCCCAGGGGTGTCTCAGAAAGGACTGTTGGATCCTCGTGTCCCATGTTGATGGCATGGCCAGCAATCCGGGAACACGGGAGATGCTCCCCTGACCTCCACCGTCCCTCTGGGCACGAGGACGGGGGGGATGAGTCTGGATGCTCAGGGCATCAACTCTGTTAAGCAACGCAAACGTGATCTCCTGGGAGGACCTGGGCGTGAGGAGTCAAATCTGTGTTTTAAAAAACCCGTGTGTGTGGGAGAGGAGTGTTGAGCAAAGGTGAAGAAGGCACCAAGTGGCACTTCCCTTAGTCACGCTGCTGCTGTCTGGCCGAGCGTCAGCCTCACATCCCAACCAAGGTCTCAAGGCCGTGGTGGTTCGGGGAATCGCCTCCCGATGCTCTCGTTATGGAGGCTTGGAGGACTTCTTTCCCCTGGGGCTGTAGGCAGCATCTCCTGACGCAGCCCCCGTCCTCAGACGTGTCTTTGCGTGTGCTGTCAGGAGGGGAGGAAGGTACATGAAACCATCTGGGAGCAGAGCCAGCCACGCCGTGGGCTTCGTCCTGGCACTGCCAAAGTGGAGGGGTGTCCTGCTGCCCGCTTCCGTCAGGAGCGAGATTGGGCCTTCTGCGATAATTCCTGATGTTCATTATTTATAGAGAAGCCAAATTGAATTATTAATACGGAAAATTCAGATAACATTAACAATTCTCCGTTTATAACAGTTTCCCATTAATAAGGAAAATTGGAAATTTATCACTACATCTGTTCATTAAAACTCACTATTTTTTTCTTTCTTTTGGTGTCTTAAATGAAAGCAGAGAAATAAACGAAGAGGAAAAGCCATTTATTCACTACTTCTCTGGGCAAAGTCAGCCCATAATTTTTAATAAAGTCTTTGCTGTTATATGTGGAGGGGAAACCAGCCTATAATGAAAGCAGCTTTTCAGCCATGTCTGTGGCGTTGCTCGACTGTAGAACAAATAACTTGGAAACACATCCCGTTTCTTCCCGTTGTGGGAACGTTTAAGCTGCATGATAGTTTTCTAATTTCCCTCCCTCCCCAGCAGCTCTCCTTGCTTTCAGCATGTGTTGCTCCCAGCTCCGAGGAGTGAATTTTAACGCCTCCGCTGCTTCTTTCAGAGATGGCGGATTCCTATGCCTGTAAAGGTGGAAGGAAAACTGCAGGCTCTAACAAACCCGCTGCCAGCAAAGAAAGCAGGACGGAGACAAGGATAAACCCACCGGCAGAGCTGCCCAAGCTTGGTAAGGAACTGTTTTTTTCTTTTCAGGGAGGTGGATGGGGAAGAGGGGATGAGCCTGGCAGCAGGGGTTGGGGGGTGGCTGCCAAAGCGAAGGGGTGTGAGTGCATCAGGCTCTGCTGGGCCAAAAAAGCCCCAGGCCCTCGGAACTGCAGAGCGCCGATCCCTGGGAACGGGAGGGGAGGGATGGAGACGGCCTCCCCCTTTTGAGGGGCGTGCATCTGGCTTAACGAGATGGGTGTCTCGCCGCCTATTTATCGTGTTGGTAGCTAAGTGTTACATCAAACGATGGAAAGGCTTAAATGAGTTCAGACCATCTGCTGTCTCCCGTGTCGCGGCCCCCGGGATGAAGGCTTGCAAGCGTACGAGCCCCGGGGGACCCGCTTGCTAAGGGCTGTCACTCTGATGGATAGCTGATTTCTCTATCCAGGAACCTCCAGGTCCAAGGAGATTTTTTTTTTCTCCTGCCTGCTTTCGCTGGGTAGATCTCCTCTGCGGGCACGAGAGGCTCTCGCTGCCTTTACCTTGCTAACGGCAGCCCTGGACATCGAGGGGTGCCTGCGCCCAGGGCGAGGGTTGCACCCCAGAGATGTACCTCAGACCAGGCACCCAAAAATCAGTGGCCTCACAGGGAAACACGTGTGCCCTAAATGTTTCCCAAATGCTGCTCTTGCCTCTTGGCGGCTGAAGCCATAATTGCTAGCAGAGGGGTGTAACTTATTGCTAAGGGGAATGAACTCCAGCTGTCCGCAGTATGAACATACCTGTGTTTGGGAGAGTGTTTTTCCCTGTGCCGTATTTTATCAGCATCTCCAAAAGTAGAAAAGCCCCCTTTTTTTTTTTTTTCCAAGCCCTTCCATCTGGTTTAGGTGGACCGAAAACGATGAAATGGAGTGAAGGACACTCTGTGATGAAAACATTTCGTTGCTGTCCCTCGGAAAGTGCTGGAGGTGGAAATGTCTTCCAGGGTTCACTTCATCAGGGTGAATTAGGCTTAATGCAGACTAGGTAGAGAGAGGTCTCTCCTGCAGTTGCTTTGCTGATCCCCCTTGGATGCAGCGGCCTGGTTGGCGCAGGGAGCATCCTTTCCAAGCCAGGTGTTGGCTCAGAGAAGCCTCGAGTCCATCAGCAGGCCATCCCCAATCCCCGTTTCTAAAGACCACAACATTTCCAACCACTGGATTGGGGTTTAGCACAGCCGGTGGTTGGTAGCCAGGAGTGGGATGTTGGGAGAGGGGACGTGTTTTCGGCTCCTCCCGTCCCTGCCTTTGCTGTCCCCCACCAGCAGCTGATCAGTGAGGCCACTAAGGGACAGCTAGACTGGAAGCTCTTGTGTTTGGCACAAAACGTTCCCAAAAGTTTTGAAACTTAGTGCAAGTTGTGAAAAGGAGTGGAGAGCTTTCACCCAAGCTTCTGCGTGAGCCATGACCCCAGACATGCCAGGCACTGGGGAGAGCTGCCTGGAGGGGCAGGGGTGAGCTGCTGTGGGACTTCTTGAATTTGGAATATTTTGAAGTGTTTAGGAAAGAAAGGGAAAAAAGGGAGAGCAATAAGCAGGTGACTGCAGTGTTGTGAGCTTTGGCTGCAAATCCTGCATAATTTGGTGGGTTTTCATAAACTCCCAACCGGTGGAGTCCCTTGATGTGCCAGAAACATAGCTCCATTTCATGTGTAGGGTGAGGCCCTCACTTACATGAGTGTGGAGGAAAAGCCTGATCTAAGTGTCTAAGTTGGAGAAAATACAAAATGCAGAGGGCAGCTGCGATGCACAGACATCCTTCTTGGGCACTCACTGAGAATTCTGAAATAAAGCCTGCATCGTTGCTCCAGAACCAGCATGGTTTGGGTCTGGGCTTGCAAACCTCTCCCCTCTCCTTAGGGCCGCAAGCTGTTTTGGGGCAGGAGCCGGGTAGGGAGGAGTCCAAACCTAACAGGGTATTTTTGGGACAGCTTAGAGGCTACCTTGCAGAGGGGGCAGTGGCTTTTTAGGGACTTTTCCCTGTAGTCCATAAAGGTCACCACCTCCTGCAGACAAGGCCTACTGGGCTAGAGGGATTCTCAAAGGATGCTGCATCACCAAGGGATGCTTTTACAGGTATCAAAGTGGAGCAAACCAGCTGGCGTGACTTCATGGGACTGGAAATAAATGAGCTAACTGTCTTGCCTGCTATTTTACCCCTGGCTGCTCGGGCAGAAGGCATGAAAAGGGAGAGAATGTGTGGTTTTGGTAGTGCCTTGTAGGTAACTGGTCTCTCCCCTGTTTCAAAAAGAAATTCCTGGATTGGATTCTGAGTACAGCCCCTGCCAGGCTTGGAGCTGAGCTCTGGTTTCTCAGGAGCTGGAGGGATTGCTGGTTCAGCTTCCAGCCTCTTCTTACTTCTGATTTTCACTAGATAAAAGTGTTTTACAGGTTGAGTTTAGTTTTTTTAATCTCATTTATCCTGTCCTAGTTGTGCTGGGGTTTCCTTCTCAGGGATGCTTTTTGGCTTGTTTTGTTCTCATAGCAAATGGCTTTTATTCCCAGTCCTGTTGGTTAAGGCCTCCCAGGTCTCAGCCTGAGTTTTCTGTACACAGTGTTTGCCGTTGGCCACTCGCATCTCTCCAGCTTGTCTTTGGGTTACACTGGCTCCCAGTATCACTTAAAGTTACAGGTTAGCCCTCAAAATGCAGCCTGAGGCCTGCTGGGAGCACAGAGCTGTGGGAGAACAGCACTGGGCGAAGAAAGCAGGGTCTTGCGCGGCTCCCCAGGCTCTTGGGGTGACCAAGGTGCTCTGACCCTGCTCAGAGACATTGAAGGTTGGATGTGAAAGTGGATTGGTTTGCTGAACTGCCCTCAGCCCCTGCATACAAAATTTATTTGGTAAAATTTCTGGTGCTTGTACCGCTTTGCTCAGTCCATTTTGGGTATAAAATCAAGGAGTTTGCTGCTGTTGTGAGCCAAAGTGTCTGGTCTGGGACCATCCCCATCCCCGCTGCTCTCCATGTGCTCATCACATCCCCCGGGCCAGTGTCCTCCTGCAGGCCTGGGGCTGCTCAGCTGCACTGGCCATGCAAAGGGGATGGGGCATTTCTGTTCTCGACAGCCTGCCCAGGGCCCAGCCTGCTGACCTAGATGCAGATTTCTTTTGCGAAGTAGCATAGTTGTTAAAGGATTTCTTCCAACCCAAGTGAAGGAATGGTATTCCAGAGCAAGCTCTGGCTGTGCTGAAACTGCTCTGTGTAAATGAAGGGAGAGGGGTCGGCAAACACCAGGAGAGGCAGCCATCTGCCTTGCAGGTATCTGCAGGTGTAGGGGCTGTGCATTGAATTGCAGTGGAGGCAGCATTATGTTCCAAAAGGGAATATCCAGCTTTGCCAGGGTCAGGGCATGGCAGCCCAGAGCCGAGGCAGACCCTGTGCAGAGCGAGGAGCCAGCTGGGCAGCAGGATTGCCGGGACAGCGGCTGCTCCGACAGGGCTGGCTGGACAGCAGAAGACACGTGCTGCATCTCTTTGCAGGAAATGCAACCAGTGACAAAACCGAAGGCAGGAAGAAAGGACGACCCAAGGCCGAGAACCAGGCGCTGAAAGACATCCCTGTAAGACCCTGCACGCTCTGATGCCCGATACCCTCCCTGCCATGCTCCCTTTGACTTGCCCTTCGCATCCTGCCACACCGCGTGCTCCAGCCAGCCCCACTCCAGGCTTAAACCTTCCTTCCCGGTGGTTTAATTTTCAGAGCAGCCTTGTCTTGGGCTTCGCAAGGTCTTGGCCCTTGAATCCCCTCCATCCCAGCACTCAGCATCCTCCAAAACCCTGGTGGGGAACAATATCCCCTCTAGCCTCCCCTTCTTGGGGCCATTCCTACAGGAGCTGGATTCTCTTGCAGCCACATCGGGTTTGGCTAATGATCCGGCGGCATTGACGAGGGGGTGATTTATTCCCCGCGGAGTTGTGCAGTTTAATTCCAGCACGGTAGCGTGGACAACACGCAGAGCAGTTTGTCATGAGAGCATGGGCATGGGATGATTTACTGACTAGATGAAATGTGGGGTGGTTAAATCACCCGGGCAACTTCTGGCCTGATTTATTACCCAGCCCGGCTGGGAGCATGCGTGTGCTCCGGGAGGCACGGCAAGGTAAATTCTTGGGAGGAATCATTAGATCATGTAGAGCTCACGGTATCTGTCCCAGCACCTCTTGCTAGTGGCATTACCTGCTGCGCTGAAGCCCAGCCCTGGGGTCGACTTTGCAACCATGGTGTGGGAAGGGGTGGACAGGATCAGAGGTCCCATGTGCCCTCCCCAGCCCCCTCAGGATGCACTGGCATGCACCCGGACACACCACACGCTTTGGTCAGCTATGTCTCTTGTCTCTCCTGTTCCCAGCTCCCCTTGATGAACCAGTGGAAGGACGAATTCAAAGCCCACTCCAGGGTGAAATGTCCCAATTCAGGCTGCTGGCTGGAGTTCCCCAGCATTTACGGCTTGAAGTACCACTATCAGCGCTGCCAAGGGGTAAGAAGACCAGAGGGCTGTGTCCTTTCTGGTGGCCAGCTCTTACATTACCATCTATAGGGTAAAGCCGCTCTTAGGCCTTAAACCCCACACGAAACGTGAGATTAAAATGGAGAGGGCACAGAGGGGCAGTTTGTGAGGTGTGCATGAGAGGGACTGGGGTCTCTCCAGCTCAGTGTGAGGTCTGGCCTGGGGGGGATTGTGGATCATTGGTAACTGTTTGGAGAGGCAAAAGGGTATTACACACGGTTTGTGTTCATGCCTGCATCAGAAAAATCCTGTGCCTTTTACGGTCTAATGTCTATCCTCACCTGTCTCTCTCTGCTGCACACAGGGCGCAATCTCAGAGAAGCTGACGTATTCGTGCTCATACTGTGAAGCTGCCTTCACCTCCAAAACCCAGCTAGAAAAGCATCGGCTCTGGAATCACTTGGACCGACCAGTGCCAACCAGCAAAGCAGAAAACAAAGTGCCGAAGGCCATTGGGAAGAGCAGTGGCAAGAAAAGGTATCAGGCTGTGGCTGGGCTGTGTGGTGGTGGCGTAGGAACGGCTGGGAGAAGGGGAACGTGCCTGCCTCCATTCCCATGATCTGGGCTGGCGAGGGGGGAGAGGTGTCAGGACATTTGTCTAACAACCCCTCTTTAAACAAGCCCTCTGTGCTTTGCCCTAGAGCTGCTGAGAGTTCAGCTTGCCCCACCATCCATCCCAAACAGGCAAAGACGGAAAAAGCCGTGGCCCAGGACCACGCTGAGAATGGCGAGTGCCTGGCGGAGACCCGGGAGAGCAAGGAGTTTCAGATTGCAGCAGCTGAGGCAATGGCAGCCGCCACCCCCACGGCAAAGTCCTCAAGCGGCAAGGACGCCATGCAGCAGGGGGGCAGCCAGGCCTCGCTGCAGGAGGAAGACCCCGAGAGGATGAAGCACAGTAAGATTAGGGCCCGGGGTTATGCTGGTTTAGGAGCCCAGAGAGGGTTGTCCCGCGGGAAGGGGCTCTGCTCCACCCAATGCTGCTGCGAATGTCTCTCTGAATGTATCCAAGCCTTGTTTCAACATCCTGATAATTTGCACCCCCCGAGGTTTCTAACAGCAGTGAGTTTCACGGGGAGTTAAAACCATTTGCAGCTGTGGTAGGGGTGTTTCTGTAGGACCTATAGAATTGGAAATGGATTGAATTCCCTGCAGCACAGCAAGCTGCTGTGTCAGCCTGTCTGCCCTCACTGAGTGGCAGTTTAAACCAGGCTGGTTCTGGCAAACCCATTTTCCTGCAGTGTTGGGGCAGGGTAAGGAGGTTCATTCTGCCCATTACCACTGCGGGGCTGCAAGCGGGGCCATAGTTGTCCCTGTCGTGGCATGGATTTACGCTGCTTGCAGCACCGAAGTGAGCCACCACCAGCCACCTGAACTGATGAGGCTGTGGAAACCACGTGGCTTTTGGCACTAGACAGAGCCACCACTTCCACTCGTCGAATTAGCCCTGGATACCATTATTTCTCCTGGTTTTATGGGGTGGGGAGCAGCATCCTGTTACTGTTTGGTGGGTGAATGCTTCGTTCGACAACCCCTGTATTTCACAGTGGTAAAGGCCCCCTCAAGGTGATCCAGTCCTGACATGGAGTGTGTACCCAGCCCATGCCCTGGGACTGCTGAATCCTCCTGGCAGTACAGTTATTTGACCAAATCTCTCTCTCTGTTTCTCTCTTTTGAGTCAGGAAGGAAACAGAAAACTCCTAAGAAATTTACGGGGGAGCAGCCATCCATCTCGGGAACATTCGGACTGAAAGGTAATACGGGGACAACTCTGGTCAGCTGTAGGGTTGTAGCTTCCCCCTTGGGGCATTTTGGGGAAGCCCCTTCCCCAAGAGCCCTCCCTGTGGTGGAGGTAGGTGACAGCCACCCAGAGCCTGGAGATAACATGCTAGAGGAGCTGCTGCCTTTTACCACAAGAGTGTTGTAAAGGGGGGAAAAGGCAGCAAGCGGAGCTGGCACTGATAACAACCCTGTCTGCTCTGCTTGGGAGCCTGTCGTTGGGAAGTGACAAGTGGAGAGGATCTGGGTACGTCCAGGTATAACACAAGAGCGAAGAGCTGCTGACACAAGCGAGTCATGAGAAACATCATCTCATCATCATCCCACCGTCCTGGGATGTCACAGTGTTTCCAATGCTATCGAGAAGGATTTCTGCTGCGTAGAAAGGCTGGGTGACGCATCCATCCCTCAGACATTGTCTCCAATGCCGATCGCCCACATTCAAGAAAATGAATTCAAGGGGGAAGAGACGTGTTACCGGGATGTTTTCTGAGAGGAGGCTCAGGATTTGGCTGCTTCAGCCTCACAAAGCACGAGCGAGTGGGACTGTGGTCATGCTCCATAAATACACCTGGCTGGGATGGACAGGAGGGAGGAAACCTGGAGCATCCCTGGCACAAGAGCGGCTGGATTCGGACTTGCTATGAAATTCATTCAACCAGGGAAATAAAAAGTGAATTTCCAGGCACTGCAGGAGGCAGCACCTTCCAGTACAAGAAGCACTCAGGGGAGAGGCACTAATAGCTTTGAAAGAATTAAACGCTTACCAAAGAGCAGAGCAGGCTTGATGTGGTCTCTGCGATTTCCTGTCCCCTGGCTCGTGGAAAGTCTGGGGTTGTTTCCCTTAACTTCCCCACAGAGGCACTGCCATAGACTGAAACGTCTGCTGTGGGTTCCTCGAGATTACACTGGTTCCCCCAGTGACCTGCTGCCTGCAATGGAGAGTGAAGATCAGGCAGCCGTTTGCCTACATCCCCCGGGTTCAATGTGGCAGTTTGCTCCCCAAAGACAAGTGCCACAGTCCTGTCACGGGGTGCTGTCTCCATTCAGACCCTGGGTTTGCAAGAGCCATGACCTACAAGTTCAGGTGCGTTCTTGCAGGGCGGGTATGGATCTGACTCTGGCACTGTGTTGCCTCCAGCACCTCCTGTGGAAGCGCAGGCACAGGACTGAACTTCACATGGATTTGTGGGGCCGGATCCAGCGGGGAGCCTCCCTGCTGTCTTCGCTAGCCTTTCCAAAGCATCGTTTGCAAGTTGGGTTTGAACTGCCGAGGGATTCTGCGCGGCAGAGGGGGGCCAGGCAGCAGCGCTGCTGCCAGCAAGCCCTTGGTATGTGCCGAGCCTCCTCCTGCTCGCTTGGCCCTGCTCAGTGCAGGGAGGGTTCTTCAGTGGTCGGCAGTGACGCCTTTAGCAGGCTGAATGGGAAGCACACGCTCTGCCCGTGCAGCCGTGCGGGGATGAGGCGCAGACAAGGTGGGAGGGCGGATGCACTCAGGAGACGCTGCCTGAGAACTTTCAGTTCCTCTGCGCTTTGCTGGCAGGCTTGGTGACGGTCACCAACAACCCAGGGGGGATGCGCCACGTTTCCTCTTCCCCATCCGCCTGTCTCCCAGTTACCACTCCTCTCCTGTTTCTTCCTGATCCTTCCCAGCAGTTGGCGGGACCAGGAGAGACCTATGTGCATTGTGACAATTGTGCACAGGTCCAGAGACAAAAGGTCCTGTGGGATCTGGTGTGAGATCCCAGAATTTGCCCTGTTTTCTAAGAGGGACCGTGGTTCCTAAGCAGTTAGACAGCTTTTCATCAGCAGGAGTATCATTTTTATATCCTGAATTTGCTGTTCAAATTTCCACTTTTAGTTTCTTGCAAAATGCCCTTTTACCTCCTCCCCAGCCTGTCTTCCCCACAGTCTGCCTTGCTAGAAGCATCCTGGCCCGCTTTGCTGTGGTGTTTCCATAGTTCATAAACTGTCTGGGTTGGGGGAAATTATTCTGTTTACAAAATACTACAAGCCGTTTTGATATTGCTTGTCGTAATCATGGACTTGATCCTACATACGCAGCCTTGGCAGACCTACAGCCAACTCAGGTCAGAGGTACAGACTTTTTACCTGCTAAATGCAAGTTGAGGTATATATAAATGCAAGTCTGAGGGTATTAAGGCAAGTACCAAATAAAAATCCCCTCCCTCTACAGGTCTCGTTAAAGCAGAGGACAAGGCGAAAGCCCATCGAGCCAAGAAGCTGGAGGCGAGCACCAACACAGAAGAGCTGAAAAAGAAACCCCCAGGAGCTGCTGTGAAGAAGGAAACGCCTGTGCATCTACCGGCAGGTGAGGCTTGTGGATGCAAAGTTCTGCATGCAGCTTAGCTGCGCATCAGCTCAGTCCCGTGCCCTGCTCCGCGTCTGCACGGTCCCCACCTTTTCACCACGGTCCCCACCTTCACCCGCAGCTCGTGGTCCTCGCACCCCTCCTGACCCAGCGGGCTGTTTGCTGGGTGAGTTTTCTAGCAGATTTGTGAGCAAAAGCAGCCAAAAATCAAAAGTAGAAGCATGCGGCTCCTGCCCTTTCAAGGTTTATCACAGATGCGGGGACAGCCGCTGCTCCTAAAATACTGGTGCAGCCTCACTTGACATCCTGAAAGGGGTACGCTACCTTCGCTTCACTGCCAGCACAGACCTCTGCAAGGGCTGGGAGACGGTATCCAAATCCTGGTTCCACCTGGCTTCACTGTGACCACAATTTGGGTACGTGTCTGGGATGATGGCATTTTTCTAATGTTATATGCATAACTCTGGGCACAATTCTCTCTTCTCCGAGGTGCAGCCTACACCCTAGCACAGGTTGCTGACTTTCCTTGGGAGCTCTGACAGCAGGAGGAATGCAGGATGTGAAAAACAAACACAGCTGCAATGCCTTACGCTGCTTTCAAATTCAAATAGACAACTCTCTGATCTCACAGCCGTGCAAAAGCATCCAAATAAACAGACTTGGCGGATTTTATTCAGACTGGGCTTCCCTTGCTGGAAGCCCAGCACCGTTCTGCTGAGAACACGGCGTGAACTCCGGACCTGGGAGCAAGTTTTGGCTCCACGTATCTCTTATTTCGGGTTTTTTTAAAGCCAGTCACAACCATTCAAATAAACAGATGCCGGGGAGCTAGCACTCCCCTAGCTGCCTGTGTGTCTGCCGGGAAGAGGAGTGCCAGGGAAGCTTTCCAGGCACACGGCCGGATGGAGCCTAGACGCTCACCTTTGTTTCACTCCCGCTAATTGTTTTGTTTGGCAGGGGGTAGTTACTCCACGCAGGGCAAGATGAGGTGGCTGAGGGCATCATCCTGTTTTAACTCCCAGTGTGCAGAATACCGGTTGGAAAGGTGAACCTCCATTTACCCCTGAAATGCTGACGGGTCAGGTAACTCCACGGAAAGTGGCCCAGTGACCCAGTTTGCTCAGGCAGCGGCAGGAGGTGCGGGGCAGGCAGAGCTGTAAGTGCCTGCATGGTTTGCACCTGGCTCGGCCGTGCCTGGGAGAGTATTTCTCTTTTTTTAACATCAGGGACTTTTCCCAACTGAGTGCTTTTCAATGTAGCACACCAAAGCTTGCGACGGGGCTGTCCTCTGCCCCGCAGCCCGGGCAGGTTGCTGGCTCTGCCGCTGGGTGTGACGCCTCTCTCCTCTCTCTCCCTCGCCAGCAAACCCCGAGGACCAGTGGCAGCGAGAGATCAGCGAGAAGGGAGAAGTCGCCTGTCCAACCTGCGGCGTTATAACCAGGAAAACTATTGTGGGGCTCAAAAAGCACATGGACGTCTGCCAGAAGGTAAGGAATTCCTTTATTCAATCACACACATATGGATTTTGGAGGGGAATGGACGTCTACACGCACCACTCAAAAATGCATATTGGTGCTCCTAAAACCAGTTCTGGGCTGTGTTTGATAGGGCACTTGCTAGTCATCTTCAGAGGGCTGGCTGCCTCGCATCAATTCTGAGGGGTTTAGACACCTAATTCTCAGCGATCCTGAATGCCTTTGTGGTCTGGGCCCCTTGCCCCAGTGTCTCCAGTGGAGCTGGGTATTTCTAGTAGCTAAACGAATAGTTTTAAGGCTGGAGAGATAGTTGGGGTTGTCTCTAATCTGGCCTCCTCCAGAGCCCTGGCTGTGGGATTTTGCTGTGTGCCATGCCTTGCATCAGGCCAGATAAATTGTGGTTGAATGAGAGCACGTCTCAGGGAGACACTGAGCTTGGATGTGCTCAGGCGGGCTGTCAAGACGCAGGAGTTCAGTAGTGGTGCAGTGAAAAATTGTCTCTCTGTCACACCGCCATCCATCAGAGCACAGGATTACATCTTCATCCGTCACCTGGCGCGGTACAGAGCCATTGCCACAGAAAGCCAATGTGGGATCGATGCCTCCCACTTTGAAAAATATGTGGCTCGGCTTTGATTCCACATTCATTTTCTGTAAATGCCTCCTCAGCCTTTGCCTCACTGTTTATACAGCAGTGGGAGGCTACTCTCCTTTTCATACCCCATACTACATCGATGCCGGGCAGAATCCTGCTACGCTGACATCTTCCTGGCTTCAGTGGAACGGGGATCTTGGCCATCACTGCTCCTATCTCCAGCACTTTGGAGCGTCTCCCAAGCCAGGCAGGCTCCGCGCGGGCTGCACGGCCAGCCGGCCTGCTGAGCGTGACTCTGCCAGAGCAGTCAGGCCTGTCTTCCCCACTATAAATAGGCCAGTGGATGTTGAGCCGAGGAATCGGGGCTCTGGCCCAACCAGCGGGTGTTTTGTCACCCTTCCCCGGGAGGCATGGTCCTCGCCAGGGCTGGCTGTGCCTCTCCAGGAGCTGGGCTACTCTGCAGTGTCCCTATCAGAGCAGCCTGTGGCCCAGGGAGGACAGTCCCCAAGCTCTGGGTGCGTGACCACAGGTCCAGCTCTCAGCATTTCGTCTCTGAGATGAACCTATGGCATGTCCTTAGCGAGGCCCCACTGCTACAGGCAGCGGGTTTCCCCATCAGAAGTGACCCTGGAGCGCAGGCACCCTCTCAGCTTGCTTTAATGACTGAAATATTTCTTAGCTGGACAATGGGAAAAGGATATGCATGCTCTCAAAACTCTTATAAAACAACGGAAATTGCTTTCTCCATTCGTTGCTTGTCACTAAGCAGTCTGCCCTGTTTCCTTTGGTTTTGGAAAGGAAATAAAGGATGGGGATGGTTGCAACATGCTTGGGCCAGAAAGAGATGAGGGCAGGTATATCCTCCTGGCGTCCCAGGTGGGAGGGCTTGTTGAATATGGACACATCATATGGAATACGGCATGTTCTTCAGTGTTAGCCAGAGGAGTAAATCCCAAATTGACTGGCACTGGCATCTGATGAGTCAAGGATCTTTTAGCATCCACCTTGTTTGGGTCAAGTACCTGGGGTCTGGAACAAGGTTCAGTGATGAGAACACAGGTACAGCTGAAACGTTCCCAACTGGCTACAGTGAGTTTATTCTTCATTTCCCCAGAGCTCCAGGATGAGGAGGGATTTGCAGCTCCATCTTCATTCCCTCTCCAGCTTCTAGTCCAGGCTTGATTGAAGGGGAAGCATCAGCCAGGCAGGAGGAGCAGGAACGGCCACAGCCGTCCAGGCACCGGCTCCCTGTGGAGACATCCTGCCTTTTGGTGCCCAGACCATTCATCTCCTGAGTCAATAAATTCTGGTACCTGCCCTGGGAAAAGTTAGGATTTGCTTACTCACTTTGGAAGTTCCCCTTGCACATCGGTGTGTGCATCTCAGGCATCTCCCCAGTCACTCAGGAGGCCAAGTCGGGTCAAACAGCAGAGCGATGTGAGGCGGGAAGCAGTCTGCTGTGATCATGTCCAGCAGCGTCTTAATTCCAAACAGCCCAGGCGCCCAGAAAACATATCGTACGCCAGCATCTGTCATAGTTAGTAGGGCTGCAGAGCGGAGTCCACTAACATATTGATAGATCAAAGCTTCTTCTCTTTCCTAATCCTTTAACAGGAAGACTAAGACACCAGGTCCAGATGTTTCCAGCCAGTGGGGCTTTAAATCTACATCCAAAATGGCATGTTTTCCAAAAGTTGGGGCATGTGGGTTTGGTAACAATATCCAGGACAACAGAGAGAAAACTCTGAGCTGCAGGCTGGGATTGGGATGGGGGACAGGGACGCTGTGTTGCCTGCTGGATCCCACCACAGGCTACCCATGGGGCTTATTGATGAGCAGCAGCAGCCATTGGAAGAAGGAGCAGTGAGTTGTGGCCTCCCTGGTGACTTGCCTCTAATTCCTTCAGCTGCAGGATGCCTTGAAGTGTCAGCACTGCAAAAAACAGTTCAAGTCCAAAGCTGGGCTGAATTACCACACCATGGCCGAACACGTCAGCAAGGTAAGAGAGCTGGGCTGCTCTCCTTTCACGCCTCGTTTCTTGATGTAGATGCAGAAGACGAAGCAACCGGCAGCCCCCTTTCCTTTGTCTTTGCAAAGGAGGGATTCACAATGCCATCTTTGCTGCATTTCACTGCTCAGTCCAGACGGTAGCCTTCCCCCTTCCCTGCCCAGCAAAGCCATTCCTTCCCAGTCAGCTAGTTAGGCTCATGTTCATCCCTGGGAGTAGAGCAGAGGACTGGAAAAGTAATGATTTCAAATCTCAGAACGGGGGAAGATCCGGTGAGTACGGTGAGGCAGATTTTGAGTGGCAAAGCTCTGCCTCCAAAACTGTGCCCACAAATCCAGGACTGATGGGTTCTGCCTTGCACAAATCTCAAAATCCAGTCTGTAACTCTCCACCATGCACCGTGCTGTAAAATTTATCATGAATAAAATCTGGCAGGCACCAATTTAAATGCTGTTCTTAAAAATCCAGTCACATACGTCTCAGACATACCAGGGCAAGGTATAAGCACATTTCTACATGTTCCATGCTTACCAGTTGTGACTTGTCTTTTACCTGTGCATTAATCTCCTGCTCTTCAGTCTGGCTGGTGAATCCTCCATGCAGGAGCTACTCCTGGGTTTCTCAGCTGGCCCTTTGGGTGCAAACACAGGAAAGGCATGAGCAGATCTGGCACATAACGGTGAAGGTGTTGGCATGCGGTAAAGCAGTGGGAGATCCAGCTCTTCTAACGAGAGGTTCTCGCCAGCCAAGGGCAGCTCCTGCGAGGCAGAGGTTTACCACCCACTTTCTGGCACAGAGGACATGAGTAAATGATTGACTCTGTTGCTTCTGTTACTTCCTTGTTTCCAGCCTGTTCCTGTGGAAACCGCTGGACTTGGTGAACAGGAAGAGCGGGAAAGGCTGAGGAAAGTGCTAAAGCAGATGGGAAAACTGAAATGCCCCAATGAGGTACGAGAACAATTCCTGTTTCTCGTTCTGGGAAAAGGTGGAAGGAGTGAGTCCTGATGCAGAGGGGGGCACGTACTCTCCAGGCATCCTTTGGTGCGCTCTTGACTTTTCTGCCTTAGCTCAGCCATCCTGATCCCCATCCCACTGGCTCCGTGCGCTCCGGTGATGGGCCATCCTGGCAGGAGGATGGGTGTAGGGCAGGTTGAGGAGCGCTGAAGGTCACGTTCTGCCTCCTGTGCTCAGGGAAGGGCAGAGCCAGCGCTGTCCTGGGCGCTGCGTAAAACTGAACCAAACCACACCAAAAAAGGGTCACGAGCTGGTTGCAGACAAGTCACGAACAGGTAACGGGGGCATGTGGCAGAGGTTTGTCCCCATGGATGCTTTACTCTCCACGCGGGCAGTGCCTCTCCAACGCCTTCCCCTCCCACTGCCCACTGTGCGTCTGACTGGAGAGCTCTGTCGGTGTGTTGGGGCAGGTGGCACTGGGGACTGGGACTGCTCCACTGGGGACCGGGACTGCGCCCCCTGTCCCTCCGGGACGCTGTCGTGCCTGTGTGTGGCTCCTCAGGGGAGAGGGGCCAGCCCGGTTGGCGGAACTGTTGTGCAGAGAGAGCTCCTCGGGACATCTTTCTCCCTGGAGCGATGGCATCCCGAATGCTTTCGACATGGGCAAGTGAAACCCCAGCCCTCCTTAACCCTCTTGTTCTCCTCATCTCTGTAGGGCTGCGTGGCCAACTTCTCCAGCCTGATGGGCTACCAGTATCACCAAAAGCGGTGTGGGAAGCAGCTCGCTGAGGCTGACAAGCCTGTCTTCAGCTGCCCACACTGCGGCAAGAAGTACAAATCCAAGGCTGGTCACGACTACCACGTGCGGTCAGAACACACGGCCTCGGTGAGCCCTCTGGACGCCTCCGCAGCCCGAGGAGCAGGGCCGTCACCCCCCGGGGGGGACTGCAGAGCTGCGGAGCCCGTGGGCAGGACAGAGCCAGGCAGGGCCGGGCCGGGCAAGGCAGGTGCAAACATCGGACCGATGTTGTTTTCTCCCTCTCATCACCACGCGCGTGTGTTGTACCATGCAGTGTCAGGGGGAACGGGCTACAGCCCCCTCCAACCCTCCAAAAAAGCAGGCGGCTGCGTTTACGGGAGCGGAGTGGTCGGCAGCATTCCCATTCCCTGGTGCTCAGGGAGCTGTGCTCCAGCCCACCCTGCATCCATGCTCTGCAGGGAAGAAAACCAGAGCTCAGGCCACTCCCTCGGCAGCCAGCAAGCACCAGCTGCTCGCCAGCGCTGGGGTGGCAGGATCCATCCCTGGGGAGCATCCTTTTCTGTTCTGTTGATCCCTACTGACAGTGCATCCAACGCTAATAACTCCCTAACTCTAATAAACGGAGACGTTTGTACACGTGGGAGCATGAAGGGATGCAATCAGTCTAACGCATCGCTGTCTGCTGGGCTGAGGGAGGCGGGGGTGCTCCCCTTGTTCCCGGGCTCAGGGGAAGAGGCACGCTGGTGTCTCTGCAGCCCCCCACCCCCCCCCCGCACAAAGCAGGTCTGCAAACGCACAGCCCAGTCCCCAGCATCCCCATCCTGGAGACCTCACCTCTTTTCCTCTCTGTAGGGGAGAAGCTGACCTCTACTCTGCTCTATCGCAGCCTCCGGAGGAGCCCGAGGTAAAGCCGGAGCCTGGCCCCGTAGAAGATTTCGAAAGGACCCCGAGTGGCCGCATCCGTCGCACATCGGCCCAAGTAGCCGTCTTCCACCTTCAGGAGATAGCGGAGGATGAGCTTGCCAAGGATTGGACCAAGCGGAGGATGAAGGATGACCTGGTGCCTGAAACAAAGCGGGTGAGAAGCCTTTATTTCTTCTTTTCTTTGCACTGGCTGTACACAGCGCTCCTGGGATGCCAGCATGGCCCCAGCTGGCTGAGGGCTCATGTGTCTCGTTTTCTGTGTCTTAAATCAATTAGCTGTGATGGCAAATTTATCGCTAAAGAGCCCACCCAGCACAGACTGAGCCCCAGTGGTCTGGAGGCTCCCTACAAGCCTGGCAGCTTTGCCCTTTCCGCTGCCAGGACCCAAATCTAAATTGAAGCAAAAGATGGTGCTTTGTGGGTGGTGCAAAGATCAGAGTCCAGCCTAGAGGATGTTGTGGAGAGAGGTCAGTTCTGGTCAGTGCCCAGCAGCGAAGGGACTGGCAGCCAAGAGGAGCACATGAAGAGAGCAGAGGTCGGGTCTGAAACAGTCTCCCTTGCGCTGTCAGAGAGCAAAGATGCCCCAGGCGGATTTTCCTCCTTTCCATGTCTCTTTTTCTGGGCTTCCCCGGAGGTAAAGGCCCTGCAGCGTCGCTGGAGCAGGGCTGCTGTGAGGGGGGGAAGCAAGAGCATGGAGGCAGGGCCGAGCCCTGCAGTCCCCAGCAGGGATGCATGTGTGGCTTGGTGCTGCCGGGTCTGCGCAGCCAAAGCTTCACGGAGGCATCGGAGTAACACGTTAAATGAAACGTCACTCCCAGCTGTGGGAGAAGGTGATTCGTGGGAATGTCCCAAAGCTGAAATTCACTCCAGGAACTCTCCTTCTGGACTGTAAAAGGAATGAAGCGGCAGTAAATTATAAATCTTTTCAGTGTAAAAGTTAAAAAAGAGAGGGACTTGGAGTTTATTAATCCTGTGGTCAATACTTTTTGACCAGCGCTGGGACTCAAAGCAGAGCCGTCCTGCAAGTCTCTGCATGAGCTGCAGCCTGTTTCCTGAGCGAGTAGCTCTGCAGTTAGGTGCCAGGTCTTTTCCTTGCTCTGAACAGTTGGGCATCTCTTTTCCAGTGCTCCGAAATTCACTCTGGGCAGGATATTGGGCATATTGCAATGATGGGAGTGAGGTGCAGAGGGCAGCAGGTTAAAGCTGCAGCAGGAGGAGGGCGTAGCAGTGCCTCTGCCATGAGCATGCAGGGTGCAGGACAGCCCCAACCCAACCCACTGTTGTCCTGCAGAGACCTGGAGGAGCTCATCCTGGCTCAGCTCCCAGTTTACACGTGGTGGGCAGGTGAAAAACCAGCACACAAACAAACCAGCATCTTCTTTACCTGCCTTGGCATCCCCAGTGAGGGGGATCCGGATGTAGTGCTGCCGTCCACCTTGGAGGAGAGATGAGAGTTTTAGGGCCAGAACTGGTTGCAAACTTTTTATTTCCCCAATGCTTGGTCTTGTCATTGTTGGTTTCCAGATGACTTCAGCTGCAATGCGTTTATAATGTAAAAAAAACAGGCCCAAAGTAGCTGTTTCATTTCAAATACTGTGGGAGGAGAGGTGTGGTGCTGTCTTCTCCCCGCTCCAGCCTCAGCACTTTCATTCCACTCTTTCCTCCTTGAGTTGCTCCCCTTACTCTTGACTTTGGATATTTTCTGTTTGAATTGAGGGAGCAGCCAGGAGTCCCAGACCTAGACAAGGGGACCATGTGCGAGCTGACATACAAGGCATTGTAAAGGTCTCAGCCACTGGCATAATTGCTCCGCGAAACGCTGTTTGTGGTGGCGGGGGTTTTTATGAGACATTTCTTGTGTTCAGAGTCTAATTGTTTAAGTTTAATTGAGCCCCATCTCTGCACTAAAAAACAAAGAGAATTGCTGTGAGGTTGGCGGAAACAGGTTTGCCTTGAACATGAGCAAGGGGGGAATTGGACCAGCTCCCAGGTGGCAAAACAAGGCTCTTGGGCTGGAGGATTGGATCTTGGGCCCTACACGGGCGGCTCTCCCTGGCTGTGCTGGCCGGCATCGCACAGATGGATTTCAGAGGAGGTCAGTGGAGTGGGCGAGTACGTACGTAGCTGTGAGTGTGCCTGCGGGTACGTCTTGCAGTGACTGTCACGTTCCCTTGACAACACTCTAAAATATAGTCTGTTCAGTCTATGACATTTTTTCTTGACGAGTGATGCTGGAATGAGGTGGGAGGCAGGTTCTGCCCGGGGAAGCTGGTGGGAGCTTGCTGACTTCAGCACACTCTGTGCTGCTCTGCTGAGCAGCGTCTTGCATCGCTCAGGACTGGCCTACGTTTACAAGTTGCTTCAGTTCAGGGTGTGGAAAAAACCCCCTCCCAACCGCAAGCGGCTCAAACGTGCCAGCAAGCGCCCAGTTTGACCCCGTTACGGCCCCCAAAATAGCCCTTCCCTCAGAACTGACTTCAGCTGTGCTGGCAGGACAGCTCTGTGGCGGGTCCAGCCCCAGGCAACACGGGAGGCTCGGAAGAACGGGCAGCGTCCCCACGTCCCCGTGCCACCGCCCCGTCGAGCGCGTGTCGTGGCCGTCTCTCCAAGGGAGCTGTCAACCCGCAGCCACCGGAGTAGCAGAAAGACAAACAGCAGTTAACCATGACCGAGGTGGTAGGGCTGATAGTTCTCCGAAGGACTGCCCCACCATCGCCTCTTCTTCCCACGGGCCTTATCCAGCCTTTGTGAGTGTGATGCCCAGCCCACAGGCCCTCTTGCTGGCTTGGACCTGGAGAGAGGTGGGATGTCAGGGATCGGTGGCAGATTTCAACTGCTCCTGCACCATCTCAGCAAGACCTGGGGATTTCCAAGGTCCCGGCGGGACGGACACTTCCCAGCTCCGGTCTGTAACCAGTGATGGCTGAATACACCTGCACATGCTGCAGCTCAGGAGCTGCTCTGTTCCCAAGCTCTCCCACTATGGTCCCAGCAGTCAACATGGATGACAAGGGAGCTGATGAAGAAAGCCACCTCTTCTCTCCATCCCTACTCCAGGCAGCAAAGCTTTTCCCCAGGGGAAGGCAAGCAGCTCCTCAGCAAGCTGAAGGGATACGGGGGTTCGCAGCCCCTCAGAAGGCACGGCCCCACTGCAGCCCCTGCGCTGTGGCTCGCCCTCGTGGCCACGTGGCAGCCGGTCCCAGCTGGGAAGAGGGACTTTGGGTTTGGATCCCGTTGGTGGCCCATGGTGGGATGCATTCGCCTTTCCCCAGGAGGACGGATTCCTTCGCACCAAAGCAATGGCATTAGAATAAACGACTGCGGCTCGATCCCAGGCCCTGCGCTGCCTTCATTCTGTGCTAACCAAATCCAGCATTTCTAAATATACACTGGAGTCTTATTTTCTCGCTCCGATCTTTATTTGCCTCTGGATAAGCTGAAACAGATGGGTGTTTCACAATGGCCGCTTGCTGGGGATGTCAGATGGGGAAGGGCACACCCCTGCTGCTTTTCTGGGAAAAATCCCCTTTCCAGAAGCTCCATGAAGATGATGACGGTCCCCCAACCCTCCTCTGGCCTTCACTGGAGCCATCGCCTGCCCGTGAGCAGTCTCTGAGCTGCTGCAGAAGGAGCGAGAGGCCGGCAGGTTCCCAGCTCAGTGGTGTGGACAGGCAGTGGTGGGCTCCGGGATCTGGTGGGGGACGATGCCGTTACACGTTTTGGAGGCTGGATTGAGAGAAACAGCCTTGTCAAGCAGAGGGAAGAGGCATCTAAGAGGCAAGAGTGTAGAAAACACCATGGAAATCCCACAGTTCCATGGTGTGATGCTTTCCCTCTGGAGCGCGAAGTGGGGTGGCTTGTTTCAAAGTGCCACAAGCTCTGTGCCGGAGGTGGTGGTGGGCTCCTGCAGCCCAGGCAGCCCCTGTGCCGCACAGAGGGGGACGCAGAGCTTGTCCATGTCTGTGGGGTATGAGGGCACCCCGTTTGGCTCCCCACGGCTCGGGGTCTGGGTGTTGCTGCAGGGCTGGGGACAGCCACGGAGGCGACACGTCGCTGTGGAGCGCAGGTGCTGCGTGGCCGGGTGACGGGCATCCGGAGCGAAGGGCTGCCGGAGGCCAGTCTTGAAGCTAAAGGGAAAAAGTTGTCCCCAGGCTTGAGTGTTTAAGAAAACCCCATCCTGGAACCAGGGTAAATTCCAGAGCAGAAGAGGCTGGCTCGGGTTTGTCCCCCAAAACAATGGCCCTGCGATCCAGGCGGGAGCCAGGCTGAGCCCTGTGGGCTTGTCACTGTTGGGCCAAACCGGATCCCAGCTCCAACTGTGGACCTGGAGCTCGGCATGGCGGAGTCCGTCCTTCCTCCCCTTGCTCGGCAGTGCCGGCGTGGTGTGAGCTGCGTATGGGACCCGGCGGCCGGCCAGCGCGCCTGGGTGTGTTTTGGCTTTGCCTCCCGGACGGCATCAGCCGTGGTTTCCGCAGGGCGATGGGAGAGCCGTGCCTCGCGCTGGAGACCTCGGTAAGGCTTCCAGGGGAGTTTGTTGGCCGGGGCTGAGGCAGCCTGCATGGTTCTCATTTACAGTGATATATTTTGGGGAAGGGGAGAGCTGTCTAGGGAGCGGAGGGGATTGAAATATGAAAGTATAATTAAATAAAACTGTCAGTCAAAGAAAACAAGCCTTCCCATCCCAGCATCCTTCGACTGTTCAGAAGAGATGGGTTGCGGCCAAAACCAGTTGTAGTCGTTTAATGATTTGGCCATGAAGATTTTCACTTACAGGCTGTTTGAGGAAAATAGATGGAAAAAAAAAATAAAATATTCCATGCCTGGGGCTCCCTCTTAATAGAGACATAAAGATGACTTTGACATTCCCCGAACCGCAGCGCCCCAGGAAGACATGGGATTTGCATGTTATTGTGCAGGGCTGTTGGAGGAGACCAGGGAGGGATTTTTCTCTGGAGTGGGAAGCCGGAGCAGCAGAGTCCGCATCTCTGAACATGCGCCCTCGCCTCTTCCCCGGGGACACGCGGAGGGAGAGGTTGTTGCTGGGGCTGTGTGCGGTTACCGTTAATGTTTGCTCATTCATGGGACTGATTGGCTTTTAATTAAGGAGGCCGTTTGGCATCCCAGCTCTCAGTATCAATGACAAAAAAGGGACTCCTGTGTTCTCCCCCGGAGGTGGCATTGACTTCCCTGCGCAGGGGACCAAGCTGTTGGTAGATGCACCATCCCAGTGCTTCAAAGAGCTCTGCTGGCATCTCCCCCAGCTGCGAAGCGCGACAGAAGAGCAGCATGCTGTGGCTCAGGGGATTTTTCCACATCCGTCCTTACGAGTGTTCGTAGTGCCATTTCGCAAGGCGCTTTGCCCCCTGCCCCTCGCACGGAGCCTGGCCCTCCCTGGGCTCCCTTCTCGTCCAGCCGTGCCCCGCCACGTGCCGAGGTGGGGGCTGCGGGGGCTTGTGGGTCCCTTAAATTTGAGTGGAAACGAGCGTTTGGTGTCTGAGCTCTCAGTGGGAGCTCCCCTTTGCAGGAAGGTTTGGGAGCAGCCTGTTTGGGGGAGCCGGACAAAGGCAAATTTGCAGCTTTATGAGCACATTCAGGAAAAATCACAGCTGGAAAAGAAATTCAGCCAGCCACCTCCCTGCCGTGTTGGAACCACGAGCTCTGGGTCCTAAGGGCATGTTTCAAAAACAGACCCTGTGACTGCACCTCTCCGCGAGCGCTGTTTGTCTGTGCATCCTCCCCAGCCAGCTCGGATGTGTCGGTACAGCTGTGCCCCGTGCTCGGAGGTGCCCATGGAAAGCAGGATGTGCTCAGGTACCTGCTGCTCGGGTACCTGTGCCCATACTGTGCCACGTGCAAGCTCACCCAGCCCCGCTCCGACTCGGGGGCAAGCCGGAGGCTTGGGACCAAGCAACATCCATCGGTCCCAGCGGAGCTCGCTGGGTCAGGCTGGGAGTTGCGCTGAGGTGGTGCGGCAGGCAGGCGGGCAGGCAGCTCAGACTGCAGGCAGGGCACCCCGCTGTCCCCTGCGGACCTTGCCACGGTGGCAGGCAGAGACCAGCCCCGCCGGTAGGGCCAGGCGCGGCGGTTGCGAGGCACAGAGATGCCGCAACCGTGTTTGCTTGTGCTGAACATGCAGAAAAGGAGTTGGGAAGGCCGGTCCGCTATGCTAAAGCTCAAAGTCGCTAATAAAACGGTAATTAAAAGCACTTGGAAAGAGCAGCCCTGCCAGAAGGAGAGGCAGAGACACAAGAACCTTTCATTGTTTAACGGGTTGTGCCCATTCATCGGTGGAAGGCAGCCATGGAGGCTCTTGGCATCTGTCCCCCCTGCCCAGCGTGCGGGGTTGTTTATTCTCCCGGTTATGAAACACGGCAGAAGGACCGCGCCAACACGATGCACCAAAAAACGCCAGGTCCGGGCCTGGCCCCGCGATGGGGCACAGACCCAGGAGCAGGAGCCTCCCCTCTCCCGTTTGCCGGTGCCACGTGGAGGTGGCTGCGGCGCTGGGGGCTCCAGCCCTGCTCCTCGCCCGCAGCCGCCCCCCAGCCCGGCTGCCGCCTCGCCGGTGGCACGCAGCAGGCAGAACCACCTCCTCGCTGTGCCGTGCCCAGGGGGGAGAGATGACATCTCCGGGGGAAGCCTCCCAACGAGTTTTCAGCTCCGATTCGCTTCTCCTGGGGGGAATAAGACCCATGTGAAGAGCAAGGACTCCACCAAGGACCGGACTGGTATGTGCTGCTCTGCTAATCATCTTCTATTGTTTGCAGCTCAATTACACCCGGCCGGGGCTTCCAAAGCTCAATCCGAGGCTGCTGGAAAACTGGAAGAACGAAGTGAAGGAGAAGGGCCGCATCAACTGTCCCAACAACGTAAGGACCATGTCTGTTCTTCTGTGGGCTGGCTGGTCTCAGGCTGCAGGAGGAGGGGGCATTTTGGGGGGCAGAAGCCCACCAAAGCCAGGTTCTTGTTGGGCCCCAGAAGAAGCTGGCTCAGACCCTCATTTCACCTCCTCTCCCTGGGGTTGCCGCCATGCCTGGCTGAAGTGTGTCCCCCCTTTGGGACCCTCCTGGTGTGCTCGAGCCACCAGGCTAGGGGACTGGGTCACGCTCTCCCCAGGTGCTGACAATTCAGCGTTCAGCCCAGTTCAGGCTCTGGAGCTGCCTTTGGGAAGCCCCCAAGGTCCAGATGGGGCGAAGGCTGCGCGCTCTGTGCTTAAGAGCCTCTTTATGCAGAGAACCTGCTTTTCCCAGAGTAAAGCCGGGGCTGGTTTTAAACTATTCTTTTTAAAGCCCTGGGACAGGCAAAGACCTCCGGGACATGGTGCATGTGCTTCATCTTGCTGTAAAACCCAGGCTTGGCCTGAGCTCGCAGGGAGGTGAACTCCACCCTTGCGCTGGACTGTTGATTTATCATCTGAAACAAAGCCTTGCTAATGGGAGTTTTGAACGGGGCTCTTACCGCAAGGCCGGGGGAGACAGGCTGGCTAATTAATGTCATGCACAGGCACTTTGAAAAGACATTGCTTAGAAACTGGTCATGCCGCTGCCCGGGTGATTTCGCTTCTCCGTTAAGCGTCTGCTGTGGCTCCAAGAACTCCTGTAGCCCAGCAGGACCTCCCGACTCCTCACAAATGTATGTTTTCCACGGAGACATTTAGGGGAGACATTTTTCAGCCCGTTGCAGAGGGATGTGGCCACATGACTCCCATTAGCGCTAATAGGAAACGTGTGACCAGAGCCCTCCACGTCTCGCAGAGCATTAACTTCACGCTGCTTAGCCTGGACTGGTGGCCTTGCTGACACAGCGGGCTCCTGGCCCCGGCACGGAGGAAGGCAGGGAGACGAGGGAGGATCGTGGCAAACCCTGCTTTGTTTCTTCCCACAGTGCTGTGAAGCCATTTACTCCAGCGTCTCGGGGCTGAAGGCTCACCTGGCCAACTGCAACAAGGTAGGTCCCTCCTTTTACAGCCCCGGCTCGGAGATGAGGTTGGGTTTAGGTTTTCTCTCCCCGCTGGCTCGTTTGGAAGCAACAGGCCAAGGGACAACGCCACGGGTTAAAGGATCATGACCGCTGGGAGGGCTGGCCAAGCAATGCCGCTGCCCATCAAGTTGTCATCGCTCAGCCTGTTGTCACACCATCCCGGTCCAGCCACTTGCCCTCAGCACCATCCGCCTGGGCAGGATCAAACCCACAGCCACAGGCAGCCAGAGGCGGAGAGAGGCTCCAGCTGAGCTGATGCGATGGAGGGGATTTAGCTACCGCCCCAGCCTTGGAGGAGAGGCCTTGCAGTGCAGGTGTCTCACCCAAGGGCCCAGATCTCCGACACACCGAGTGCCTCGGAGACGGGGCAGCAGGATTGAGCCCACCTGCCTCACACCTCCTGCCTCGGCGTCCGCATCCCACAGCAGCCCCTGCCTAGCTTGGCTCTTGCAGCCCCAAGTTGTTCCTGAGCCCCCGGCTACCCCGCGCGGCCGGCACCTCGCACGCAGCCACACACGGATCGCAGCAGCTCAGAGCCAGGGAGCTGGACCTTGGAAGCTGAAGGTTTCCTGAGGCAGATGGGAATCAGGAGTCTTTCTCCGTTGATTTGGACAGCCCTGCGGCTCCTCTGGAAGCCCAGCAGCTTCCCCAGCTGCAGCGCTGCTGCAGTTCCTCTCGGGATGGAGCTGAGGCTGGAAGAGGCACCGGGTGTGCGCAGAGACCGGTGCCCTCTCGCTCCATAGAGCAGCAGCGCTGCCGTCTGCAGTGAGCTCCGGTGGCCTGCAGCCGCCATGGGGGAGGGATCCGGAGCTCAGCGTAGGTCCCTCAATTGGAACTGAGTAAGAGCTGGTAAAGCTTTATACCCTGAAACATTTCCAGCTGCAACTTCCATTGAATGGAGCTTCCAGGAGGCAGCTCCAATACATACCCCGTGGTTATTAAAAACACAAACTCCTCCAGCTCTAGCTGGAACACCAACCCCTAATGAGATCATTTAGAAAATGGGCTGCAGAGACCCGGCAGAAGAAGTTGTATATATGCAGGAAAAAAGTGCAAAGGCAGGAGACTAGGGCCATTCTTTTGCCAGCCTACAGCACGGTCTCTGAGAGAAAATGGAGCCATTTTCTGGCTGGTAATGTGCACAAAAAGCAGCCAGGTGTTTGCACAAGCGTTTTCTTTCAACTGCAGAGTTGCACCCTCCAGGTCTGGCGAGTCTGGCATAGCCAGGGCCAGGTGTTGGGGGTCAGCGCTGGGGGAGTTTGCTGCTCGTGTCCCCCACACGCTGCTGTCAGCAGGACTCCTGCCCTCACGGAGGATTTAGTTTTGCAGTGGATACATGTGCCACCAAACCTGGTGTAACTTGCACAGCTCCTCCTGAGCTGGGCTGTGATCTCCGCTTGGAAAATCCTGCAGAACTGGGTGAAATACATCAAGCCTTATCGAGAGCGGAGGGTGCTCCCAGGCAGCGCCTCATCCTCCGTGGGGATTGATGTGCTGAGGGGATTTCTGCATGAGTATTTCTGAAGCCATCCAGCAGCGGAGCCGGGCCTGCCAGCATCCTGCCTGTCCCTGAAATGAAAGACCTGTCTAACTCCAGATTTACAGCACGGACCCAGCTATGGAGAAATTCCCAGGGAACATATATATCGCCTGGAGGGGCCTATCCATAAACCCCTCGTCAATAGAGAGCACATTATCTCCCCTGTGCCTTGAACTGCGGCAGAGCCAGGAGATCAGTCATCCCTACAAGGGCTCTAATGACAGAAATCCAGCAGTCGCTGCGTCTCTTTGACAGCGTAAAAGGAAAATTAGGTGAGTCTGTTGGACATAAATTAGGTGGCGGTTCAGTCCCAGGAGATCACAAACCTGCTGACAGCGAGGAAATGGGCGATCAGCCCCGCCGGCCTCCCACGCGCCTGGGGACACACATGGTGTCGGTGGTAACGTAACAGCCGGCGCTGGGGGTGCACAGGCAGCAAAACCTGCTGCTTGCTGCCCTCCGAGCTCGTAGGACCTGGCGCTTTGGTGCCTGGCAGCGGTGCCACGACAGCCGGCTGCACGGCCAGCCTGGGCTGAAATTCAGAGCAGAAAATGCGGTTGTGAGCTCCTGGCCTGGGACCGAGGGCCGGCAGAGATCTGGTATTTTAGAAATGAGTATTTATTTTTTGTTGCTTCGAGGTTCAAGCCCACTTCACAGGGCGGGGGGAGCCACCCCTCGAGGACATTTTTGGCTCTGCTTGGGGCTGCAGAAGGATGCTTTGTCTTGCAGGGGGACCACTCAGTGGGCAAGTACCGCTGCCTCCTGTGCCAGAAGGAGTTCAGCTCTGAAAGCGGGGTCAAGTACCACATCATCAAGGCTCACTCGGAGGTAAGGAAACGGCTGGGGATGGTCCAGGCTGGTCCAGGCTGGTCCCTGCTCCAACATGCCCATTCTCAGGCTGCCCTGCTCCATCCATCCCTGTCTGCCGAAAGCAGAGCGCAGCAGCTCCCAGCAGCATCAGCAGTGCTGTGACAGGCTCGGGGGGGACTGTGACAGTCCCTGTCCCCCTTTGGGTCCCCAACAACCCCAGGCCGGTTGCAGCTGCTCCGTGCTGGCCAGCTTGTCCTTGGGGAGGTGGTGCTGGTGGGGCGTGGGGTGGCGCAGGCTTGGACAAACGAGGCGTGGGCTGTGTGTGCCGGTGCCCAGCCCCAGGATGGTCGCTAACCCCGTTGTCACCCCGTGGACAGAACTGGTTCCGAACCTCTGCAGAGGCCAGCCGGAAAAAGAAAAGCAGGGAACAGCTTTCTTCCAGCAAAGAGGAGAAAAAGAAAAGCACAAGCGGGAAGAAAAGGGGGAGGAAACCCAAGGAGAGGCCTCCAGAAATGTCCCTGAAGGGCAGAGAAAGCGTGGCAGCAAAGACTAATCACAAGAAAATGCTCGAGCACTGGGAAGGCTCCCGAGGCAGCCCCGACGGGGACGAGCGCATCCCCAAGCCCCCGAGCCAGCGGAAGGGGGGAGCCAGCAAGATGCCCGAGAAATGAGCAGCTCAGAGACTCGTCTCCGAGGATTCGTTTACAGCCCAGGGTAACAGGGTGGGGGTCTCTCCCAGTNAATATCATCAAGAAGGAAAAAAAAAAAAAAAAAAAGGAAAAAAAAAAGAGACAGAAAATACCAATTAACCACTTTAAACAAGTCACAGACCTTGTTTCACACTGGAAAACAAACAGGATCAAGCAAGCTGGACCGTTCTCTGCCCCCTGCCCGTGTACATACCCCTCCGCCCGCGCCCCTGCCTGGTGGGACCCTGCTGCCTTCCCCCCTGCCCTGCCCGTGACTTCCCTTCTTACTCCCTGCGCCAAACTGGTGACGCTTGAGCGAAAGAAAAGTGCAATAGCAGCGGGACCCCTTGGACGGGGTCTCCCTGCAGCTGCCTGCCAGGGCGGGGGGCTGCCCGCCGGGGGGCTGCCTGTCCGGGCGGCCTCCGGCAGGCTCCAGCCTCCCGCTGCAGGCAGCGCCTGCATCCCTGCTCCCAGGGTGATGTTTCCAAAGATGTTTGACCTGTGCCAGAAGCTGGTCAGTGTGATGGTAGGGTCTGGCAGTGGATGCTGTGGGGTGTCCTGGTGGTGCTTTCCCCGCAGCCTTGCGCTGAGAGGGAACGTGCTTCGGCAGCGACGGGCTCGGTGGTGTTTGTGGCCGGCTCAGCGCGGGGGTTTGTCTTCGGCAGCACGAGGCACGGACAGAGGAAGGAGCAGGGAGTGTGGCATGGGGGTGGCAGAGCATCGTCTCGAGGTGGCAGGGCTGGCTGCGGCTGCGCAAAGGGGGTGCGGGAGGTGTGAGCACCCCTGCAAGTTGCTGGGAGAGGGGGTTGCTGTAGGATGGGTCAGGTTGGAGGGTTTGACCGAAAGTCGCGGGAATGCCGTGAGCGCCGTGGAGAATCGTGGCGAGACCGTGGTGGGGTGTGATGGGGGGAGCTGCGCCCCGGTGCTCGAGTTGTCTTGGCAAACGCAGCCGGACACGGAGCGCTGCAGCAGCGATGGCAGCCAGCCAGCACGGGGGGGGGGGGGGGGGTCCAGCTGGTGGAAAGGGCGATTCAGGGTCCCCATCCTGTCCCATCCCAAAGGTGCTGATTGCCCAGGAAGGAGGAATGGGGTCTTCAGTCACCAAGGTGTGTAATGGGGGCAGGGGGGCAGCATCAAGTGACAATCATGGATCCTGCTTTCAGGCATGTTGCACTCACCTTGTCCCTCCGGGCTGGGACCCACCGCGGGGTGTCTCGGCTCCCCCGATGTGCATCCAAGCCCCCTGACCCTCTTCCTCAGGGGGGGGAGTCCCTGCGCAGCGTGCTGTCCCTTGCTTGTTCTCTTTCCCCGGGCTTTTCTTTGCGTCTGTACTAAAACCGTCATAACACCTCGCTCCAGCCTGGAGGGAACCATCCCCACACTGGGATGTGTCTGTCTCCAGACAAAAACCAGGCTACCTCGGTCCTTGGGAAACGGGCGTGTTTTCTCTCAGTAACGGAACAGAAAACCTTAATTCAATTTTTTTCCCCTGTGCAGAGCTGGGAAGGTGGCGTCAGGGGGAGAAGAGCTTCTGCTTTTACTTTAATCAATTAAAACCTCAACCCTCAGTTTTCTTCGCTGCTCTTCACTGCCTGCCGGAGGCTCAGTATCATTTCCCTGCTCCGAGGAGCCACTTAGTAATAATTAACGTCCGTCTCCACTGGCAGGTTATTACGGCCGCAGAGACAGGGAGGAGGTGGCGGTGTCTGAAGCCAGGGTGGCTTCTCGGGGGAGCTGGTGCTCCTGCTCCAGCCGCGGCTGCCGGCAGCTGGATGCCACCATCCGCATAGGCCGCCACGCTCAGCTGCAAGCTGGGCATGTGCTTGCGGGCGGGGGAACCCGCTGCTGGTTGCGCCGGGCTTCGAAGCAATTAGTGAGGAAGCTTAATTAGTCGCCGCGGCTCAGCCTGTTTACTGCTTGCGTTTCATCCGATCCTTGTTTTGATGGTGTCGCCGGTACAAATCCTGCCTCCCTGGGGAAGGGAGGAGAGCTTCAGGAACTGTAGGTCCCATGCTCGCAGAGCCGGCTCCGTCTTTGTCACGACGGGGACATGGGGACACTGTCCTGGGCAACAGCGTTCCGCTGTGCTGAGCCCGCGGGACGGCGCCGGCTGCCCGCAGCGCTCCGTGCCTGCTCACCAAAGCAATAACCACTGGAATGGCCGGCGAGGAGCGATCCCTGTGCCGGGTGCTCAGGCAGTGCTCGGGGGGTGTAGGCAGCAGCAGGGAGGGGAGAACGGGCAGAGCTGGGGACTCGGTGCAGAGTTCGGCACTGAAATCTCTGCCAAGGGGTGGAGGGAACCTCTGGATCCCAAATCCACATGCCAGCACAGGGGAAAGCCCCCAGAAAAGCTTTGTGCCCTGGCCTGGGGAGGGGGGACATGCGTCGCCCCAGCTGCTGGTTTGAACGTTCACCTTATAATCCCCACTGCCTCCCTTTGGGGATAGCACAGCGCTCCATTCTCATTATCATGCTATTAATTGGCTTCTCATTAATTAAATTAAGAGTCACTGTGCTCCGTGCTGGGGGTGAGCGCCGGTGCAGGAGCTCGGCCAGGAGCTGCTCAAGGTGGGGGAGACCTGGGGAGGGGCTAGCTCGGGGTCCCGCTCGAAACCCATCCTGCTGCTTCGGTAACGAAGTGTCTCCAAACGAGCGGACTGGGAGGAGTGAGGGACTGGAGCGGGAACAGCCACGGTGGCCTCATGGGGGTGACACCGTCCCAGAGGAGACCCCGGGGATGGTCTGGGGTCTCCGGGCGGGCAATGGGCTCAGGGCGGTGGGGACCATGGTCCCAGTTGTGGGGCTGTCCCCTGTCACCCTCGGAGCTGGGACACGCTCCTCACAGCCCCCTGTGACGGCAGCACCTTGGTCAAATGGAAATTTTTATGAGAAAACGAAATCTTCAGGGATTTTTTTTTCCCTTTAAAAGGTTTTTTTCCCCCAGTAGTCATCACTCAAGAGGAATATGTCCTCCCACCGCTGCCTTCTCCATGAGACATCCTTTACTCTTCTACTTGTCCAGGGAAGGCTCTGGAGCGATACTGGGAATACCGGCAGCTGCCTGCCCCGCGGCACACGGGCGGCGGTGGCAGCACTGGTTGTGCCCATTGGGTTGTGTCCGTCCGGCTGTTCCCGGCGAGGCAGCGGCCAAGGCGAGAAACTCGTCTGAACCTGGAGGAATGGCTGAGAGCAGCTGCAGGGCGAGACGGGGGATGAGCGCATCCCCTCCCCTTCTGTCCCCTCACCCGCGGGGCTTTGGTCACCCTCAAGTGTGGCAGCGCAGGACTCCCCTGGGCCTGGCACCCCCCTGCCCGCTGTGCCGGATCCCTCCGGCTGCGGGGAGCAGCGTACACTTAACGTGAGCCCCGGGAAGGCGAGGGGGTGTTGGGGAGCGGTGTCACCCCCCCGTCCCAACCGCAGGGTGCTCGGGGAGGGGGGGGTCACTCACGGCAAGTCAGTGGGAGGGTGCGGGGGCTCAGAGCACGGCGG
>VZSF01002512.1:82757-98561 GCA_013398295.1 Chionis minor | reverse complement strand
CGGGGCGGTATAGCTCGGTACGGTACGGCTCGGTGCGGGGCGGCCGGCGGCGGTCCCGGCTGCCCCCTCGCCGCCGACTCCGCCCGGCCCCGTCCCTGCCCCGCCCGCGGCTCCGGGCTGCCTTGTCCCGGCGGGATTTTGGGAAGCGGAGCGGCCCCGAGCCCGGGTGTGAACAGGAGCTTCCCGCCCCCTCCCTCGCCTGTCCCGGGAGGTAGCGAGTACCTGCCGCTAAACCCCTGAGAACAGTGACAGAAGGAAAAGTTTCACCAACTTTTCTTTTTTCTTTTTTTTTCCCCTGTTTCGATGAAGCCACCTGGCTCAGTCACCCAAATCCTCCTGCCAGCGCAGTGTCCCATGGACTCCACGTCTGTCTGTCTGTCTGTCTGTCTGTCTCTGCAACCTCTCCATCCTGCCCTCCCCAGCCCGTCGCTGCCTGGCTCTGCCTGACTCTGGATTTCCCCATCCCTACGAATTTCCAGGCAGCCCCGCTGCCCACGGCGTTTCCCTCCCGCTGCTCCCCGCCTGCCACCCAGCCCAGCTCCTGTCACCGCAAAAACGCGCGGAGGTGAGGTGTGGTGGTTCCCGGCTGGATCCCGGGGGGGTTCGCAGCCCCCCGGCTGCTCCGGCTGCTCCCAGCCCTGCCGAAAGGCACCTGGAAGCCCAGAGAAGGGAGCTGATGGAGCGGGAAGCACAGCACCTGCGGGAGAAGGGGACGGCGGCCATGAGGTGGATGGGGGACAGGAGGGTGCTTGGTCATGCTCAGAGCAAATGTCTTCTCGAGGGAACAGCGTGTTTATCCTGCCCGCAAAATCCAGCCCAGGCAACGCACGTAAGGACAATTATTCACGGTGCAGGTGTTTTAGGAGTCAGGGTGAGTATCAGTTTTCCTGGCCCCTTTCCCACTCACCCGCTTCGCTGCAGAGCCGGCACACGGCACCCTCCGAGATGTCGCTCCTCGGGGGGGATCCCGCCGGGCACCTTGGTCGGGCAGCGTCAACCAGGGGCACGAGGAAAGGAACCCCCTGACCCAATCGCAGCCTCACCTGAGAGGCTGACGCGTCCCCCAAAAGCTGGTCCTCTGGCTCTGGACACATATGGGGAAAGGTCAGATCCAGTGACAGGAGACTCTGGAAGCCACCGCCACCACGTGCGCTGCTGCCCGGATGCCAGGCACAGCCGCTGCCAGGAGAAGGTCCCTGAGCTCCACCTGTGTGGCACACGGCTTGTGCAGAGGGACAACGGAGGGAGCAGCGGGTGCCAAATCCCGACTCCGGAGCAGTCTGCTCGGGAAAAGAGCTGCATCAGCACGAGGGTGCTGCCGGGTGGCCTGAGAGGTGGGAGAAGGTCAAAGGGTCCCACACACCACGGTCCAGGCAGACCTTCCCGTTCATTAACGCATCCTACACGTGCCGGAGGCCACCGGGCCTGGCAGAGCATCCCGCCAACCTGCTGGTGCTCTGACTATCCGCAGGCAGGAGCGGGCAGGAGCGGGCAGGAGCGCCGCAGGCTCTTCCCCTTCTGCTCTCTGTCGGCGGAGCGCTCTGAGTCACGCTCTTCCCTCCGCTGCCTGCAGAGAGACCGCAGCGCCAGGCCACGGGCTGGGGCGAGCGGCTGCCAGGGAGGTTGGCCGGGAGCATCCTGCGCGCCGGAGGCTCAGGCAGAACCGCTGGGAGGGGAATTGTTCCTCCTGGGTGCTCTGCAGCGGGCCCAGGCGCTTTCTCCCCCCCTCCAGCTGACAAACCCCTGGCTTTGTGAATTCCCTTATGGCAGCCAGAAGCTTTTGTCGGGGTACTTCGCCATTTCTTCGGCTGGCATCTTCTCGGGGACCTCGCTGCCTCCTTTCTCCTCACTCCCTGCATCTCAGCGGCTCGGAGAAGGAAGGTGGGAGAGAGCAGCTCAGTTCCTAGCCCTGCATTTAACTCCCCCCAAGGAAGCAAACCGTGCGCCAAGCGGCGTTTTGCTGCAAGGAGCTGACTCCAGACGTGCCCAGGAGGTTGGGGACTCTGGGGCTGGACCTGGGCACGCTCCTCTTCTGCACATCACTGGAGTCAGCTGGAGCAGGGGGAATCAGACGAGAGCCTCCTCCTTGAGCTGGTTTTCCACACCTCCAGGAAGCTGAGGACCCCCAGGACAGCACAAGGCTAGCGAGCTCAGCAGGAAGCACAAGAAACACCTTTTCAGGTGCACGAAGATATTTCTGATCTCATTTTCCACACTTGCAACCACTGCAGTGACTGCTGGAGCAGCAGGACTGCCTAGCAGACTCGGCTAGCCCTGGGTCTTGGGAGTCCATCTGGGAAAATCAGACAAGAAACAGATGAAGTAAACGGCATTCCCTCCCTTTTGTTCCCCTGCGTGCCAGAGGTTCACAGACTTCTTTTCCAAACAGCTGAGCCTTCATCCTCTGAGTGTCCCCCGGTCATACCCCTGAGCACCCTGCCCTGGATTTAATTCATCTTGGCAATAAACTTTTGGAGCGAGAGATCCTCCGGGCAGGATCCCCGAAGGCACCTCTGCGCCGCTGGCACCGACACGGAAGCACAGACACATGTGCGTGCACAAGCTGGGGCACAGTGGGCCACCGCGGTGACAGCAGGAACCCCCTCCCAGGTCTATTCCCTGGATGAGCCTGTCCTACCAGCTCCTGCATGGATTTGTGGGCTGCTCCCAGCAGAGAAGAGAGGAGCTGCCCTCCGTATCAACTGTCTCAAAGGCTCTGGATTTATTACGGAGTTGCCAGGTTTGTCCTGGGTAGGGAAAACCAGGTGTCTCACAACCTGCACGTGCAAAAGTGTGTGAAGCACCAACCAAGGAGGAAAGTTTCGACCGCAGCGGTAATAACCAGTGTCCAAACAACTCGCCCAGCAGTGGTGGGCTGGGTGTTTCTTTAGCCCTTTCCACTTGCGCGTCGTAGGGGGGAGCTCATCAATGTCTACAGACACTTCAAGGGAGGGGGTGGGAGGAGGGGGCCAGGCTTTTTTCAGTGGTGCCCAGGGACAGGACACGGGGCAACGGGTATAAAATCAAATACAGGAAGTTCCTTCTCAACATGAGGAGGAACTTCTTTCCTTTGAGGGTGGCAGAGCCCTGGCACAGGCTGCCCAGAGAGGTGGTGGAGTCTCCCACTCTGGAGACATTCCCAACGTGCCTGGACGCCATCCTGTGCCACCTGCTCTGGGTGACCCTGCTCTGGCAGGGGGATGGACCAGATGATCTCTAGAGGTCCCTTCCAACCCTTAACATTCTGTGATTCTGTGATTCTGTCACCTTAACGTGCTTTGCAAGGAACAGGCCAGACTTCCAGGGGTTGGGCAATGCGCGGCTGTGGCCTGTTGGGTACCACGGGGCAGCTCGGCAATGCTCACTGTAGGCTCTTCACGTATATGCTCACTTTCCTTCCTAATTGCTCCATAAATACAACAGTCCAGACCCTTACCCACCCTCCTGTGAAGCAGGAGGTATCCCACTAGAATCAGCATAAAAGACAGGAGAATCAGGATCTCTCCTATTAGGACCAAATAAAACCACTGAGCCTCAGGATCTGAATCTTTTGAAGACAAATTAATTCCAGGGGAAGCCCAGCTTCCAGGCCAGGAGCTGGCACCCCAGCCTTGTTGAAGGCTTTGGGAATCCTTTCTGAGATAAATCCCTACGCGGAAAGGAAAAGCCAGAAAGTTCTTCCCACTATTCTTGCTCCTTGTGATGCTCAGATGTTGTGGTCACCTGCCATGGCATGAAAAATTAGGATATTGTGGGTACCATGACATCTGCAGATGCTCTCATTTGTCATTCCCACTGGAAAAATAATCTTGGAGATGGCTCTCCAGCGAGGTCTGTGTTCAAGAAACTCCATCTCGCCGCTGTTTTTTGAAGATGACCCGTCATTTCTTGGGCTGGCTCCCTGCCTCTAACCAATAAAATCTTGCAACACTCCACCTAATCCCCGTGTTTTCAATCAAAGGCTCCCTCAGCGCCGCCTTTCCGAGGGCTGTCCTGCCTGCCATGTGCTTCGGTGCCTCGGGCAGTTGCCTCCAGACTCCAGCTGTTTTATTACCTAAGTGGGTTTGATTGCTCCTTCATTTGTGCCTGAACCAGAGCCCTTGGCACCCTCGTGGGCTTTAATGGGCTCTGTGTGTTCCAGCTACCAATTAAACCCGCTGGCAGCGATTAACAGCTCCCAGCCCAACGCTAACGCGGAGCAGAGGGGACGCGGCTTTCCAGGTCTCCGGGAGAGGATCCGGTGGAAAAGGGATGCGACTTTCTGCAGGACGCTGGAGCACAGGGGCTCTTCCCCATCAAACAGCTGTGGTGGTGGCTGGAAATGGCCCTGTCCCCAGGTGACCGCTGCCACTTTCTCCTCCTCAGCGGAGCTCCGGCTCATCCCCTCAGCAGAGCTCCGGCTCAGCTCTCCCAGGCTCCCTCTGTGTGAGCGCGGACACGTTTTCCGGCAGCGGGTGGGCAAGGATGATGGATGGAAGGGGGGATGTCACCCCCAAGCGTGGGCAGAGACATTAGGGGACACCTACCCACCTGTACAGACCGGCGGACAGGACTGCTCCCGGAAAACATGGTGTGGGGTGATGTGGAGATCAGGAAATCGGTGCGGGGGGGTGTCCCCCCACCTGGTCAGTGTGACAAGTAGGGGGACCCTTCTCCCACCACTTTCCTTATGGTCCTTCCCAGGGCCTGGGCAGGTGGAAGAAGCCAAAAATGGTAAATTTCTAGTGCACTGGATATTTTAGGCTTACAAGAAGCATGGGCAGAGGGCGAGGGGGGGGATTCTGCCCCTCTGCTCCGCTCGGGGGAGACCCCACCTGGAATCCTGGCTCCAGCTCCGGGGGTCCCAACAGCAGAAGGACACGGAGCTGCTGGAGCGGGGCCGGAGGAGGCCCCGGAGATGCTGGGGGGGCTGGAGCCCCTCTGCTGGGAGGACAGGCTGGGAGAGCTGGGGGGGTCCAGCCGGGAGAAGAGAAGGCTCCGGGGAGACCTTGAGCCCCTCAAGGGTCTCCAGGAAAGCTGGGGAGGGACTCGGGATCAGGGAGTGGAGCCACGGGATGAGGGGGAATGGTTTTACACTGGCAGAGTGGAGATTTAGATGGGATATTGGGCAGAAATTCCTGGCTGTGAGGGAGGTGAGCCCCTGGCCGGGGTTGCCCAGAGCAGCTGTGGCTGCCCCATCCCTGGAGGTTCAAGGCCAGGTTGGACGGGGCTGAGAGCAGCCTGGTGTGGTGGGAGGTGTCCCTGCCCGGGGCAGGGGGTGGCACTGGGGGGGCTTTAAGGTCCCTTCCCACCCAAACCATGCCGTGGTTCTGTGATTCATTTCAGCCCCAAATAGCCAACAGTTCTCACTGTCAGCAACCGTCCCAGTCCCTGCCTGCGGCTCTGCCTGCCCGCTGGTGGCATCCTCGCTGTCCCAGGGCCACGGCTCCTGTGACACATCTCAGCCCTGCTCAGCCGCTTGGCAGCTCTGACACAACCCGCCCCCATCTGTGGAAACCCTGGGGAGGACTCATCCATCAAAATTAAGATGTTTGGGGATTAAATGCTTCGATCTCATCGGAATTGACATTTTCAGATGAAAATTGGTTCTGTCAGAAAACGTGTAAGCGGCTCTACCTGCCAGAGGTCCCTACACCGTGACCGGGTGATGGCTTGAATTGCCAGCTTGAGTGCAGGAATGGAAAATCAAGCCCCAAGTGCTTTTTAACTAAACTAAACTCTATAAGGAGTTCTTCTCCTCTCCTGAGGGAGGCCCATGGCATCGAGGAAAACATTCCTCCTGCACAGGGCGCGTGTGCTGATCTAAGCTCGGTGTGAGATCACAGGCACCATCGTGACAGGCTGAAGCGATGCCCCGTGCGACTCTGTGGCAAGCAGTGGCATTACACAAGACTCAACGGAGCCCAAATTCCGGCCTGGAATGGGAAAAAAGACATCACATTGTGGTTCAAAATATCCTGCTTTCAAAAGGCCTGTTTTTCTGGAGGCTGGGAGAGGAATACCGAAATAGCTCCTGACGACGATGAGGTCTCTTTCTTCGCCCGAAAAGCGCAGCGTATTTTAACGCAGCGGTCTAGCACTTTAGGTGTAAGAGAAAGGCGATCTGTGCAGGCCAGTGTGCCAAGCCAGCTTGTAAAAATCCTTATTAAAACCCCACTGAGCCCAATCGTGAAAGATAGCTTTTAATTAAAAAGTGCAAGCATTCAGCCAACTTGTACAGGAGATTGCTACGACCCCAGGAGATGCCAACCAGCAATAGACTAAACTCCTTCCGGAGGGAGGGATTTTTCCCATCCCTTGTTCGCTGGCAGGGAACATCTCTGACTGTTTTAAGTGGGCAACTTCACAAGTTTCCTGAGTGTGGTTTCTTCCATTAGGAAATAGGAATCTTTAACAGCTCACCCAGGCAGCAAAATTCCTCCACTCCATCTATTGCATTAGGAGCCCGGAGTCCGCGCCGCTCAAGTCCGCAGAGCCGGAGAGAGAGCAAGAGAAAAGAAAATCCAGATGGGGCAAAGTGTAGCTCGACTTTTTAATACTAAATTATTTACAGTAAGTAAAATCGTGTGTGTCAATTGTGAAAAGAGTCCAATTTGTTTGATTTACATTGCAGGGGGGTGCCCTAGGGTAGGGGGTGTTTAACTATCTCCTCTAATGTAATTGCCTATGGCAGCCCGTTAAATATTTGATAGGCTGCCTGAGCAAAGTAAGGAACTTCGGCTGATATGCTCCCGCAACCCTTTCAGTGTATCAAATGTATTTGCAGCCAGCGAGTACCTGAGCCCTTTCTATTGTGTAACTGGTACTAAGCACGCTCGTTTTAAGCCCGTGCGGACTGCAAAGGGCATGTTTTAGCCCACTTTAGGGTGCGCTCGGGTTCTGTGGGAACGTGTGCTTTCCACTGGAAAACAGGGGCTCTTCCCTTGTACCAAGAGTTTTATTTTACATAAGAAGCCCAAGATTGCCTTTCCGTGCCTCAGAGGGAGCGTTTTCCTCAGCTACTCAGCAGGAAAACCAATTTTTGCTATTGCCAAGGCCGTGCCCATGGTTGCAAGGTGCCCTCCAGTCGCCAGGAGGTCTGGCCTGGCTCAAACCTTGGCTGAGAGCTGGCGAGCGGGATGGGGACACACGGGCAGTGGGAAGGACAGCGGAGGGGACCACGGGCACCAGCAGCACAGGTAGACTGCAAAAAATTCCAAGCTCCCGGCTTGCGCAGCTCAGCCCCAAACCCACCTCTTACAGCTTTTACAGTACCGGCAGGCAAGGTGGGAAAACTCAGTGACCTGGGAATGACACTGAGGAGAGGCACAAGAGGTCTTACCTCTGCCCCGAACATTTCTCCTTGACTGTCCTCCTTGGGATGGAGGTGGTCCCTCCTCCCCGCCGCAGCTACATCCCACCCTGGTCATCAGCCCAGCCTGGAAACCGATGCGAAGAGCAGTGGTTGACGCTGCACGGCTCCCAGCTGCTTCCACTCCAGCTTCTGCCACCGGCAGCTCTGGTCCCAAGGAGACGACTGACCCTTAGCCCAAGCAAAGAGGAGAACAGCAAAGTGATCAAATAATCACACTCTTTTCCTCTTTCTGTGTGTATTTGTAGCTCAATTAATTTGGCACAGCCTCTGAGAAGGGTTATAGAGCATCTCTTCCTCTGCAGTATGCCGCTGTCTCAGGTACACTTGCAGGGCCAGGAAAATCCAGGGGATGAAGGAGATCTGGCTGCCCTTCTCCCTCCCGGAGCGGGGAGCTGGTTGGGTGACACCCGCACTGCGAACCTGGCTCCCACCACCTCCCTTCTCCTTTCCAAGCAAGTGTCCTCCGCGATTGCAGTCAGAAATCAGTTCAGCAGCCCAGAGTGTCAACCAGGACCTTCAAGTACTGGCCCCCTTCCTGGAGTTACTGTGAGGAACAGCAGCAAAGACCTCTGAACACCACCCCCACGAAATATCATGAAACTGGGAGCTGGAAAAAAGAGGTACAGCAGCCAGGAACAGACTACCAGAGACGAGACAAGACCCATGTCATGACCAGGAAGACACCTCCAGCAGCAAAGAGGCAAACGAGACTTTCTATTCAGCTTGGGAAGCTTCTCCATCTTTTTCCTGGCCAGTCTGAACCGGATATCACAGATGAAGCGGCTCCCTGATGCCCTTCTACCAAGACAAGCCACCATCTGAAGCGCTTCTGGTCACGTCCTGAGTCTGCCAACTGGTCTGTCCTCGTGACAGTGGTTTTGGGTGAATTCAGCACCGCTGGCTGGGAACTCAGTGTGAGCACAGATAACTACACTGAGGTCAACAAAGTGCAAGTAAGACCCACAATAACTGACCCAGGTCCTGAGATGAACAAAGAGTACAGTAGGTAGCATTGCTTTCCTAAAAAAAATAAATGTGCTGGGAGTACTGGACTTGCCTGCACACCTAGAGGGGTTCACACACCACGTGCCTGGGCAGCTCCAGTCCTAACAGCAGCTCTACCCAGGTACAGGAACGAACGGCAGATATTGGTACACAGAGGTTGGTGGTCACTGGAGGATGCGGACGAAGAAAAGGAAAGAGATGGTTGATGTTCTCCTTTAACCAAAGAAGGAGCTCCCAGAAGACAGTCCCAGAAGACGGGGAAAGGAGAATTCATGCACTCTGCCCTGTTAGACTTCATTTCACAAGCAATAAGGCACTTCTTCCTCTCGCAGCTGAGAGGAAATCCCAGGTCTCTGCTTTGGCCATCTCTGCCTGTCCAAGCCCGTACCAGCACCACCCACCACCAGCTGCTTTGACAAGCAGGGGATTAACTGCCTCTGCCCCACCTGCAGGGTCAGACCTTTCCAGGGCCAGCGCTGTGCCCAAGACCTCAAACACCTCTGCCGTGGGAACAAGGTTTTGCTGCTCAGACAAGGCTCTTCCTCTCTGGTCAGCCTTGCCAGTCCCTAGGAATTCCTAGAGGGTAGGAAATATCACATCACCCGCCTGGGACGGTAAATATTTAACAAGGGGAACACCCCCTTTCTTTCTCCCTCCCCTCTTCATACATATTCAGCTCCTGCATGTCTTTCAGCTGGCAGCACTGTCCCTTCTCCCTCTCCTGCGCTCCTCGTCGCAGCGCCACGGCAGCGCAGCGAAGTCCTGCACGGGCGGTGGGGAATCAGCTGGGGTGGCCACAGATCAGGCACAGCGCGAGCTTGGTAGGACCGAAGGGCATCAAATGTAGCTGTGAAGGGTGTTTGGTCCAGAGGTAGAAAACCGGGGAACAGGCTGTGTCCCTGGTGCCGGGCACCCTTGACTCGTGCAGGCTGCTTCCTGGGACTTGCGCCGAGCACCCCCCGTTTGCTGTGGCAGGGCACCAGTTGGTCCATGTCAAACCACACCAGGGAGTGTAAGATGCTGCCGGGAGAGTTCTGGCAGCCGGGAGGGCTGTTCCCCGGCATCCTTCCAGTCACGGACACAGTCAGGCACACGGCCCTGCTCTGGGATGTGCCTCTCGGATGCCTACCAAGTGGGGGACATGGGGCCAGGGGGAGCTGCGTTGCCCTCTGGGAGCGGACGTCCAAGTGGTGTCCCAGGAGGGATGGTGTCTGCAGGTCCTGTGCCCTTTGAAGGGGAATAGAGTCCCAGATTTGGAAGAGATGCATGGAGGTCTCCAGTCCAACACCCTGTTGGGAGCTGGGCCAGTAAAAGCAGGTTGCTCAGGGCTTTGCATAGCGAGGTTTGAACGTCTGCGAGGATGGAGATACCATAGTGTCTCTAGGTCCCTGTTGAGTGAGCAGGAAGAGGCTGTCAAGGATCTGAATCTACAAGTGCAACCAAAACTTGCCTGGGGGTGTTGCATCTGCCTGATTGAACACGGAAACGCTGCGGGGCTGCGGATGAAGGGAACTGGGCTCAGATGGCACCAGCAGCCGGGCGGAGAGGAGCAAGTGGGACCCCCACCAAGCTCCACATGGGTCCCTGCTGAGGTTCCTCAGAGGGTCTCTCAGGACAGTGGTTGCTGTGGCTGGGAGACAGGGGCATCCGGCCAGGATGGGGTGGAGTGGGGATGGAAGACCACTAGGTGAGGAGCAGGAGGAGAGACCTGCTGGGTTCCCGGGGTGCAGAGGGACGTTTTGCACCATGTGGCCATGCAGGAATCCAGCCTGATGCTCCCAGGCCCCTGGGGGCTCCCAGCCTGCTCCGGCACACACACGCCTGCCGACGCGGAGGCTCGCTGTGGTTCTCCATCCCTCGCTGCTCGCTCCAGCTCTTACAGAAACCAGCTCTATTAATATCCCCATCTCTTCCTCTCGGCCCATTATTCTCCTGATGGCCCAAATTTCCAGTTAGCTCCTCTCCAAATTTAAACGATTGCTTCCCCCTCTCCTCCCAATACCCGCCCCCCCCACCTTTCCGAGAGATGATGTCACTGATGACCTATATTCTCCTTCCTCTCAAATGGCTGGCGCCGGGGCTATTAGATCGCTGCTGCTGGGCTGTGATTGGCTGACAGCCAGTCCCAACCTCACAAGTAACCACGGCCATTCACCAGGAGCGGGGAAACTCCAGCGTTGCCAGCAGGGTTGGAGAAAGGGAGAGGAAGGAAGGATAGAGCTGGCTGGAGCCTACTCCCACCCAGGGGAGATGTTACCAGGGAAGGGAGGAAGGGGAGCCGTAAAGCAGTTAACGGCGTTGACCAGATGAAGGCAGCCATGGAAGCTGTGGAAAGCATCTTCACTCTCCTACCTGCTGTCAAGGTCTGCCAGGAGCTGGTGGCTGAGACCCCATGGACTGCTGGTGGGATTGCTTCTCCTCTGACCCACCTCACAGCCCCGCGGCTCCTAAAGCGCTGCAGATACTGATGGGAACAGCGTTGCTGCGTGTGTCTGCACACCTCAAAGCCTGTCATAGCCCAGAAATAGCCCGTAATAACCCAGTTTGTTTGGGGACAGACTTTTTGGCAGGGCCTGTTGCAATGGGACAAGGGCTAATGGCTTTAAACTAAAAGAGGGGAGATTTAGACTAGATACAAGGAAGAAATTTTTTATACTGAGGGTGGTGAAATATTGGAATAAGTTGCCCAGAGAGGTGGTGGCTGCCCCATCCCTGGAGACATTCAAGGTCAGGTTGGACAGGGCTCTGAGCAACCTGGAGATGTTGAAGATCGTTGAAGATTGTTGAGAACGTTGAAGATTCTTGAGAACATTGAAGATGTCCCTGCTCGTTGCAGGGTATTTGGACAAGATGGCCCTTAAAGGTGCCTTCCAACCCAAACTGTTCTGTGATTCCATGGTTCTAAGAGACATTTTGAACAGTCCCTTGTGGGCATGGAAGGCTCAAGCGTGTTGTATTTCTTTGGAAGTCAAAGCACCATATCAAAAGCCAGCACGTTTCTGTGCAGAAAAAACTCTTTTACTCTTTTACTTCTCTTTCGTGCCGTGACTCAGTGGAGAATCTCAGCCCACGTCTGAGCAGGCAGCGCCCGCCGGCACCGAGTCATTAGTCAGTGAAGAGGCGGAATCTCAATCAGTCAATGGAAGAGAAGGCCATGAGCAGCTGGAAAGAGACCTTCCAGATGGTGGGAGGAAATAGAACAACCCCCCCTCTGCTGCACACGACTGGCCAAGGCGTCGCATTTCTAACGCTTTCCTAAGAGTCACCTCTGGCTCTTCTCAGTCTGCAACAGGGCTTCAGTGTCCCATTCAGTCCCAGGCTGGGGAAGAGCTGCCGTGAGCCAGTGCCTTTGGTACCACCTGGTGCTGATCAGCTGGAGACCATATTTCTAAGAAATGAGAGAGGGAGATGAAGGGAGATAATGAGTAGAGGTAGGAATGGAGGTCCCTTCCTTTCTTCTAGCCTTGGGCACCACTACCATTTCTACTTTGTGGTCCCATTCTACATTGTTCCAGCTCTTCAGCCTGCTGCTAATCTCCAGCCTCATGAGTCCAGCCCAGGTCCTTCTAGAGCAGGGATCCCCAGGCAGCTCTGCCCATGCAACCCCAGCATCCCAAACCTCTCCTGCCGTAAGCCCACCCCATCCTGGCCAACTCCCACAGCCGGCAGGAGATTTACCTGAGCAAAGACCCAGTCATGCAGGAAAGGCGTCCCAAAGGCCAGTTGTGACATCCCGCTTCTCCCAAACAAGTCGCGTTTGACTAAGAGGTGAGTTTTTGGCTGGATTATCCCTCTAGCTGTAATGGCACTTCCATGGCACCCGGCCACAGAGGTCCCATTGCTCACAAGCCCTAGCCAAAGGGATACAGCAGCCCGGGGAAAAACATGCAGACTGTCTCCTCATCCAGAGGAGATTCCCTCTGGCCCTCACGTTGGTTCATTCAGCAAAGGGAGTTCCCTAGAAATTAATGCAGTTAGGATTTCTAGCACGAGAGAGAGGGAAAAAGCAACAACAAGAAAGAAATTATAAGAAAGAAAGAAAGAACAGAAAGAAGCTGAGGAGAGGAAGAGAGGAAAAATAAGGAAGGAAAGAGAGAGTCTTGGTTTTCTGAGTTAGAAGCAAAATTATCTTGATTTCCATTTGAATAATTCATGTTTGCCACGGGCCATGTATTCCTGAGCTTGGGTGTCAAGTGTTTATTGAATATATCTCTTGACAGGGCACTTGTGTGATATTCAGCCATTGCCAGAGTGTTAAAAAAACACACACAACAAATGTAAAAGGAGGGGAAAAAAAAGGAAACGCTGAAATGACGGCTTCCTCCACCTCAGTTTGAGAATAATTGGTCCAAATGAAGCCACTTTCCTTTCAATAAAACGTCTCGCCCAGCCCCCTCCCCTGCATGGGGAACCAGCTGGGAGCCCATCATGGGTGGCTGGGACATTGTGCTTACACCCAGAGGGAGAAGATCTACACTTATCCTAGATGATGAGCCTGGCAGCTGCTGGAGGAACTGGAGCATTTTTCACCTCCTCGGCTTTTGACACGACATGGAGATGTGATCCTGAAGACTAGACAAGTCCCATCCCAAATGTTTCCACCTTGGAGGGAATCCCAGTTATGCTGTAAGCCAGGTGGGCCAGGGTTGGTTCCTGGATGTCTCGGGCCACCCACCTCCATCTCATAGTCCACATGGCTGTAGCACCACCAGCCACTGAGTTTAAGCGTGTATCACATGGGCTCAGATTTAGGGGTTCATCCCTGCCCAGACAGTGGTGGAGCCAGGAAGGGGGTGGTGAAACACCAGACCACCCTTCCCAGGTTAAGCCACTTGTGTAACAGGGAGAAGACCCAGCTTCCCCGTCCTCAGTCCTGAGGGACTGGAAGAGACAGGCGAGACGTAGGCTGGAAGAAGGAAATCTCTGCCTAGGGCAACCCAGACCTGCCCAGGAAGATGAAGCCATTACCAGTGACTAGGTAGAAGGCTGCAGAAGCTCTGGAAACAGAAGGAATGGTGAATCCCTCCACCGAAGGTCGTGTTGGCAATGTACTCAGAGCACGATAGAAAGAGGCACCAGAGCCAAATCTGGTTTCAGGGCAGTGGGTGGGGAAAGGTTCAGTCTCTATCCTGGACAATACAATTAAACGGGTTTTTTTGAGGATTTAGGGAAAAGCTCATGCCTTCCCACCCCAGCACTCACACAGACCTTACTCTTCAGGCAGGTCTTGAAGGCAGCGATGGAGGGGACCCAGGGTGGTGACATCCACCCTGAACACCTCCTCAGGTCAGGGGTATCTCCTGGTGACATCTCGTAAGCACCTGGTGGCTGAATGGCTCTGGCTGTAAGAACACGGCACGGCACAGCGGCTGTGAGCAGGGACCTCGCCGTCCCTCCCTGGGAAACCCAGTGAACCTTTTACTCCCTGTCACAGGAGCGGGACAGACTCAGTGCTCTGCAGTATTTGCTTGCTCGGGCACAGAGATGGGAGGCAGGTGGTGTCAGTGCCCAGCAGAATCCCCACGGACTCCCCGAAGGATGAGGAGGGCAGGGAGCAGCAGGGTACAGGTGGAGACGGGTGTGCAGGTCAGGGCAGGTGCCACCAGCACCATGGGGAGCCAGGGCAGCCCTGACACTGCCCAGCCACCACAGGCACCCTAGATTCCAAAGGCAGATCCACCACAAGGGGAACCACCCCCAACCCCAACTCCACTTACAAACGTGTCCCATCTTGGGATGGGGCCAGCCAACCCACCGTACCGCCATGGCCCTGCAGGAAGATGGGTGAGGTCAGGACCTGCCTCTGTGCTGGGAGGCTGATGCCCCCCAAGCGCGCTGTGCCCAGAGGTCCTCTCCAGCCGGGAGTGCGAGGTGGGCAGGGCTGGAGGGCAGCCAGCGTTGGCAGACCTGAGCTCACGGGGTGTATGGCTTCACTCACTCCCCACCTTCCCCAAGAGTTTTCCAAACCATGCTGATGTGAGGACTGCCTTCCCCTTGTCCTGAGGACTCGCTGTTGGCTGCTCTCCTTCCATGGGTCCTTACCTAAAGCAGGGGTGGAGCTTCGAAGACAAAAGACCATTCGGGAAGAGGGGCAGAGAATAGGGCAGGATGCTGGAAGTTGGCCACCTCCCCGCCCCCTCCATGCAGGAACAGCAGCCTTAACAATCAGATGTCCCAGAAATGGTAAATCTGGGGCTAGAGCTCCCACCAACTCTGTAAACCCCTCGTGCTGCCAAAATTGATTCTGAGATAGCAGATTTTGCCCTGTCTGAGGTGGCCCCATGGGGATGTTTCCGACTGATGTTCCCCAGCATGTCCTGCAGAGCTTGTCATATCCACGTGTCCCTTAGACGGGGGTGTCCCTCTCCCTGTCAGCCCACATCACAGAGATGGCTGCAGGGTTGCACAGGGTGGGGAGGAAGGCTGGGAGCGGAGTGATTTCTCATTCCGTCTTTTCTATAGGGGACCTTTGAGGAGACACACGAGAGGGTACACGATAGCACGTGACTCATGGTAGGTAGGTGCCTTGTGGGACACATGACGTGGAAAATAGGAAACGAAGGCTCCAGCTCTGCAACAGGGCAGAAAGCGTCAAAAAAAGCCCATGTGGGGAAGATCAAGGTGAGAACGGGCCCTTGCTCAGATGCCCTCTGCATGGTCAGCACCTGCTGGAGTCTGTGCCTGAGGGCAAGGCGTCTCCGCAGCGTTGGCTCATCCCCAGCCCGGGCTGCAGAAGCGAAGCACCGCACCGCAGCAGCCGTTGGACTTTGTCTGAGCCCCAGTGCCAGCCTGAGCGACCTTGTGGGCTGGTGCAAGTGAAAGGTTGTCCCACCCCAGCCCGACGAGTGATGTGGGGTGAGGGTGGATCACTCTGTCACCGCTTAAGCTGGTCTCAGAGGCACAGAGCTGCGAAGTGACACCACAGCAGCGAAGGGGCTGAAAACTCAGCCAGCCATGGCAGTCCCCCAGCTAACTTGAGAAGAGACGCAAAGGCACTAGGGGACTTCGGACACCTCACGTGGCTCATATCATCTGAAAACACTTCATGGAGGGCCACCACCTCAGCCCTGTGGCAGGAGAGGAGTGACCTGAGCGGCGGCAGCGGGACTGTCCTTGGAGGGACACATCTCCCACCACACAGCCGTGTCACCCCAGTTCCTGCCCTGCGCCCCTGCACCCCACGGAGGCTCAGGTGCCCCTGGGAGGGCAAAGGACACAATTTGGGGGGGGCCGAGGTGAGCTGTGAGGGCAGAGGAGAGCCGTGCAGCAGCGGGAGCGAGTTCGCTTGCCAAGTCAGGCTCTTCCCATGGAAAACAGCCTGGTGCAGGGGAACCCGCTCCTGGGTGGCTGCTGGCAGGTGCCCCCAGACCCACAAACTGCCCCACAGCACCACCTGCCACCCTGAATCCCATCACAGAGCTGGTGTGTCACTGGGGTGGGGGCAG
>VZSF01002512.1:16217-81650 GCA_013398295.1 Chionis minor | reverse complement strand
TCCGGGGAGGGGGAGGAGGGGGCCATGGGGGAAGGGAGGAGAAGCCGGCGGGGAGGATGGAGGTCGCCTCGGGTGGGTAAAATGCCAAAAAGGAGAGCAGGGCTGATGGGTTTAAATCAGAGCACCTTTGTTCCAGGCCATGTGGGGCACCCCTTGTGTACTCCCAGGGCATCTTTGGGTACAAGAGCATCCCTCCTGTATGAGAGCATTCCTGGTGTAGGAGAGCATCCCTGGTGCAGGAGAGCATCCCTGGCGTAGGAGAGCATCCCTGGTGTAGGAGGGCATCCCTGGTGTAGGAGAGCACCCCTGGCATAGGAGGGCATCCGCAGTGTAGGAGAGCATCCCTGGCATAGGGGAGCATCCCTGGCATAGGAGAGCATCCCTGGCATAGAAGAGCATCCCCGGTGTAGGAGAGCATCCCTGGCGTATGGCAGCATCCCATCAGCCGCCTTCTGACACCAGCTTGCGGCTGGGTGTAGGAACCCCACGCAGACCAGAGCCCCTCCGCACCCTCTGGGAGTGGATCTGGCTCAGAAACTTCCCAGCCAGGGCTCAGGACCTGGCTCCTGGCACTGGGGATCCGTCCCCAGCTGCAAGGACGGCCGCAGTGTCCTCCGTCCTCCTTCCAGAAAGCTGATCGTTTCCACCCTGAGCCCCTGAAGAAATGGTGGGATTGGGAAGACCAAAAATTTTCCACTACTGTTTTCATTTTTATAAAAATACCCTTGTGATTAAATAGGAGTGTTCATGGGAAACACTCTGATTCCTTAAAAAATTCCTTTCTTTATTGGAAAACTAAGAACCTAAAAACTAATGGTTTTTTTACCTCAAGCCCACATTTTTTATTTTCTCACCTCCTTCTAACTTTCTCTTGCAATTTTTTGTGTTTGGGTTTTTAATTACCCAAGAAATGTCAGTTTGTGATTATCTGAGGCAAGTAAAAACTATTTGGATTTCCTGAGTAGTTCTAATATCAGGTTATTCCCTGCACCTTGCAACCAGACCAGAAGAAAAATCTTTACATGAGCGATACTCATTGCTCTGGTGCTCATTAGACAGAGCACCCTGGTCCCTTTCATGCCAAAAATATCGCAGCCTTACACACACCCCCCCGCATTCACGTTCCTCTGAACCAGAGTAAGATTCTCTATTCCTTAGGAAACCTGGTAGTTTGTTTGGGGTTTTTTTCCAGTTTCTAAACAGAATAAAAAGGAAAACCCAAATGTGCACCACAAAAAGCTTAAACAGAAGTCATCGGGGATTGACACGAAGCTTATCAGATAATTTTGAAATTCTCCACCTTCATTTCAACTTTCTCCAGCTATGGAGATATGTTTAAGATGAGAAACAGCAGGCTTCACTTCAAGCAGCCGCTGCGAAATGAAAAACATGTCAATGTTGGCTATCGAGAAAAGCATCGAACCAGGACGTGTCAGCACTCAAGGCAGCATTTTGAGTTGGCAAAGATTCACCCAGAGGGTTTGGCTTGTGCCTGGTTTGATCTTCCTGCAGCCTTTCTGCCCGGCTGCGAGCGCGCTGCCTCTGCTGCCACCCCGCAGCGCTGCCAGGTCCGCAGTCCCGGCACACGCTCCTGCATTCAGCCAAGGTTTGGGCGCAATCCCCCAATTTCTACCAAGCCAACTGTGCCTTGATGTTCCCGAGATGGAAACTGAGCGCAGAAGAAGGTCTCCGCGCTGACGCGGTGTCAAGCGAAGCAGCCCGGCTGTGTCCGACGTTCCTGGGAGCCATTTCCCCGCCGCTCTGACTGCAAATCCTGTCTCACGGCACCTCTTCCCGGGCTCTGCCCTTTCCCCCTCGGCCACTGACCATCGCCAGGCCCACACCAGCATCACCGAGACCACCTGAGATGGGAATGTCTTTCCTGCCTGGGCTGGACCGTTTTTCCGTTCACCTGGGCCACACGGGCTGTGACACACACGACGCCTCCAGCGACTGTCGTCACCGTGGGCCAAAGCCAAATCCCCGTGACGCCAGCAGGACCGTTGCAGTGAGGTCTCCAGGAGCTGCACCGGGCTGGGCTGGGAGCGGAGGCTGGCGCTGATCTGAGATGGCCCCACCGAACCACCGGAGCATCCCGAATCCCGACCCTCCTGGAGCGGAGAAGGGAAAATAGCGAAAACAAATCAAGGACTAATTCCAAGTGTCAAAGCCACTTGAGGAAATTGCTTTGCTTCTGGGAGACCCGCAGGCAGAAAAGCTCGTCTGAATAAATGAGGCTCCCGTCCGCCTGTCGCAGAAACTTCCACGACTTTCTCGCGCGCTGTCGCTGCTGGCCCAGGGACCACCCCACCTCCGCCCCCCGCCCCGCGCCCCTCCAGCCCTGCGCCCCCTCCCCTCGCGCCCGCGGGAGCAGGAAAAGCCCAGCGCGATGCTCTGCGAGCCAGGTCGAGGGGTGGAGTGGTCCGAGCAGGCGACTCCGGAGGCGCAGGGTGGGAAACAGGAGGGGATTTCAGCCCAGAGCCCCCCTGTGAGTGACAATGGCCCGCGAGTGCGCGGCAGCAGCTGGACGGTGCGGGCTGGTTTTGTTCTGGGGACAAAGGGGGGCCGAGCCGAAATCGCGCTGGGGCAGCCGTTCAGCCCAGCTTTCCAGGCGGCGAGTGCCCATTGCGAACCAACCCTCCCCGCTGCCCCCGTCCCCGTCCCTGGCCAGGCAGGTTGCCCGCTCGGGCAGCCGGGAGCCCGCGCAGGGCTATCCGGTGACAGGAGCACGCTTTTGTCCCCGCTCCTCCGGGGAAAGAGAGCGCAGGGTGGCAGCGAAGCAGAGGGGAGGCATCTAAAGCGGGGAAAGTTTATCCTGTGGGCAGGTTTCTTTCCTTTCAGCAGAGACAAAGCTGTCTGTGCTTTCACTGCGCCCGTGGACGTGCAGCTCCTGGGGAACGGGATCAAAGCAGCCCCATCTCTGGGGTGCTGTGTTCCAACTGCGCTTGCCCCCCCCCCCCCATTTTTAACCCCATGTTTCTGGTCCTCGAGGGCACCAGCACTCCCAGTGCCCTCCCTGGTGCTTTGGCCGCTCGCAGGCTGGTGCTCAGCGCTTTTCCTCCCCAGCTGTGGTCACCCCCGCAGTGGTCAGGCAAACCACCCCAAGGCAACCACCCACCCATAGGGTGGCCCGACGACCCGGCGTAGGAGCGTCTCTGCCCTGGGTTTGCCCGGAGGAGCTCAGGCACCCTGCGAGGACAGCTTGCTTCGCTGAAAAGCCATGCACAGTTTGGAAAAAAAACATCTGATGTGGGCTCAGTCCTCACACCTAACATGCAAGTTACTTCTGAGCCGTCCCAGCCCGACCAGCAACCCCGTGATGGTAAGGGGAGACTTAATCCAAGTGTCCGCAGCCACCTCCATGACAGTGGTGGGCACTTGGACACACAACAGACACAGATTTCTAATTTCCCACCAAACCACCAAGAACAATAAGGCGTCAAAATGTCTTTGGATCCCCTGAGGTCTTCTGCAGCCACAGGAAAGTGTCTGAGAAGCCCTACAGGAGAGGGTATTTTCCAGAGAGGGACACGATGGGGAGGATATCTGAGTGGGATGGTTTATTGGGCCCTCATGCATAAATCTTCGTTGTCTTTTCTGACAGGCAGAATTCTTCTGGGCGGGACCTGGAGGACTCAGGGGGGGAAAGGGTTAAGAGCCCTCCAGGCCATGGGACCTTCCCATATTGTCCCTTTTCTTATCCCCTGTCACTGGGGAGATTAGCAGCCAGCAGATTAACCTGGTCTGTGCCCCGAGGGCACTCTGGAGATGAAGGGCAGAGGAGAGAGAGGCTGTTCTTTCAATTCCAAAATGCTTGGATGTCCATGTAGGAGGTAGAAAAGGGCAGGAGGGACAATAGGTCCAGAGGGCTGGATGGGTGAAGGGTGTGCAGGGATGATGGAGAATATTAACCATCAGCTTTCTGCTCTGAGGGACAGAGGTCCAGCCCTTGGAGCTCATGAGTTCCAGAAGGACATCAGCAGCTCAAGAGCAGAAAAGTTGCTGCAAGGAGGCGCAGAAATCTCTGGGGTGGGACTTTGTGGACAAACCTAGAGCCGTCCCGCAAGGAGCTCAGCAGCTGGCTGGGGTAGGTGGAGAAGCTGCTGCCCACAGGTCAGGGAGGGCTCACACAAAGTCCTGCGCGAGCTCTGGCCTTGCCCAACAGACATGCGATGGGCTGAACCTGCTGTGCAGCCGTTCCTGGGAGCCCTAATTAGCGCCCTCAGCAATGCATTAGCACGCCGGGGTGCAGCTGAGCCACAGCCCCGACCCAAGAGTAGGGCTCTACACGTAGGGGCTGCTTGGCTGAACCAAGGAATCGCAGAGGGAGAGCAGAAGGGAGATTTCAGAAATTATTTCATTTGGGATTTTCTTGCCTAAACCCAAAAACCTCCCAAGTCAAGTGAAAACAGCATGGCCAAGCAAAGCGGATGAGTCCCACAAAAGCAAAGGAGGGCGGATGGGTGGCAGGACTTCGGTACACGCTGTTCACAAGGGCAGCGATGAGAAACAATTATCTTTGCATGATGGAAAGCTTCAATATCCCAGGGGAAGCTTTGAGCATGATTCCCATCACTTCCTGAAGGGACTTAAACTCAGGTCACTCACGCTAGAGCTAAATCCTGACCTTGGGCTATGCTGGGACTCAGAGCTCTCCACTCCTTTGAAACCTCTTCCACTGGGCCGGGAACAATTCAATATCCACAGGGAATGAGTGTGATCATGACTTGAGTCCAGCAGTTAAGACATGTCCACTGCAGCCCTTATCCTTGTGAATTTTCCGGTGATCAATGCAGAATAAAGCAGATCTCTCAGGAACGTGCACCACCGTGACCTCCTGGGATTCAGGTCCCAGCAGGGAGCAGCTCCTGTTGGCCGAGTGAGAACTTTTACCTGTCTCTGCTGGGAAGGGACCCACCTCTTTCCATTCTGTTTGGTGGCATTAGCTCCCAAAACATATTTCTTTCCTTTTTCCCCAGCTGATTCTATCCCGCTCCCTTCCCTCAAACTCACTGGAGGGTCTGCCTCGTAGCAAAGGGAATAAACTCTCCAGCTCATCCTGGCTGGAGCCACACCTGGGAAAATACTTGAGCTCTCACCCCCATTATTAGCAGGTTTGTGGGAAGGCTGGAAGCTGCTTCTGGTACGCACCAACGCTTCCAGCTTTCCTTGAAGCCGTGAGGTGACCAGGAAGACCAGCACTGCTTTAATGCCCAGAGATCCAGCACTGTCCATGGAGCGATTTCATGTGGGCTAGAAGGTGCATCCTTAAGGAAACTTCCCTGCTGTAGCGGGAGCAAAGCCAAACATCCAGACCCCAACGTTGTCCAGACCAAAGCTCTGGTTTATGGTACCCACCTGTAGTCCCAAACTAGCCAAGGAGAACAGAGGGGATCTGGTTTTACTGTTTAAACCTGATTTCCAGCCTCTAATACAGATTTCTGTTCCTGAAAACCACTTGGGGCACCTCCTAAGTTGCCAGGAAATGGCCTTAAGGGCTCACAACTGTTGCATGAATGATACAATGGGCCAAATGGCAAAGTTGCACGAACCTTTCACAACAGAGCTTTAAATTCTGCGTATTTCCATTCCTGAAATGGACATTCATAATAAATCATGCCATAAGCGGTTGTACTTTGTGCGACATCTTCCCAGTTTGACAAATGGAGTGAAATGTGCAGTCGCCTCCAGACACGGGGAAAAAAATTCCAGGTTGCCTTGCAATTTGGTTTTGATTTCAAATCCAAGGAAAAATCTCCACGATGAGGTTCTGACCTCCTAGCTCAGACAGCTCTTCCCCAAAACCCATCCGAAAAAAGCCGCGGTGTTCCTGTGGAACCCACCCGTTCCGTTACAGGATTCACCCGCCCTCAGCCAGGTTGGAGGCAACCAGAGACAGCAAAGGGAAATCGATGGAGGTGGAACCAAACGAGCTGGTGCTGATGGGAGCAGCTGTCAAGCTTCATATCTATCCATCAGTTCTGGGCATAGTCGCCAGAGCAGATAAGTGCTGCTGAGCTAGCACTAGCACAAAGCTTTCAGAGGTATTTAGGAGGATACCCACGATTTGAACGCGGATAAACCACCCAAGCATCGCCAGCAGCCCCGGGGCTGAATCAGCTGGGGCAGAAGAAGGGGGCACAGATCTGCTGGCCGCCCCCTCCGCAGCAGAGCTGCTTTAGGATAATTAATTGTCGTTACCCCAGGAGCCACGAGGCAAGAGGAGGAGAGCCGTGCAAGGACAATATCTGGGCTCAGCTGACGCTGCCCTTAGTCTGAGCCGTGCGGGTGGATTCAGCCCTGCCTCACCTGGGAAGGAACCCTCTGCCCCCAGATCCAGCTCCTCTCCTGCACCTCGGTGTATTTAAGCCGAAACCTCGTTTCATTGATCAAGGCCTGAAATCGATGGGCATCAGAGTGCTAAGACACCATCCAAATAAAGATAATACAAACAGCAATAAAATAGCACCATTGATTTTAAAATTCCCCATCTAAGGCTTTATAAAGTATTCATTAAATGTCTATTAGGATAAATTGAAAGCATTAGGAACACGGGCAACTGGTTATGCAGATTTGCAAGTGTTTTTGGTTAATTTATAAATGCTACATCCACATAGATAGAGAAGTAGGCATTGATAATAATTACTCCAATCCGTTTTGTTGTTCTCTATATAACTCAAAGTTGTGAATATCATGCTGCTAGAGACAGAAAGGGACCCATTTCCTTCTCTCCTCTGTTTGTAGGAGGTCAATAAGCTAAGGAAGACGACTGAATTTTTCATCTGTTAAAAGGAACAAAGACACATTTAGCGGACACTTTCTGTGGCTTGGGGAGAATGGCACCGCTTCATTAGGAAGGCCCCGACGCTTGCTGATTACACGGTTGTTAACACGGTTGAGAGGGTCACAATTTTCGAGCACATGGTGAGTTGTATCGTTTTCCTGCCTTGCAAAGAGGAGCTGCTGTGGGAACAGTGGGGTGTGTGTCACGTATCCGTAGGGCTACCGAGGAGGACGGCAACCCGCGCCCGTTTAACGGTTGTCAATCAGCCACAGAGCGGGGACGGGGCCATCGCTCGACGGCAGAGACTGGGGCGCTGGAAAACGGGATGGTAAAATGTAGGTTAAGGGTGGTAAAACGTATTGCTCGGCCAGCGGTGTGGTTACTGCTGACCACAGCTGAGAGCAACGAAAAGCCGCGCCACGCTGCCCGTTGGGGAGCCAGGGGAGAGATTCCCCTTTTTGCAACGCCAGCGCCCCAAGGTCAGTCCAAACTCCCTGCCTGGGCTTTCCTCGGCTACGGAGAGAGAGTGGCGCCGCCGGAGCACGAGTCGTGCCTCGCCGAGGCAGCGGTGACAAATCCTCTCGCCAGCGATGGCCTCTGCGACGCGGGGAGGGGAAATATCTCTGCCTGGAAGACCTGGCCAGCTCGGCGAGAGGCTGGTGGGTGAACGGGGTCATTAGTCACACTCTCCTGCACAAACAAACTCACGCACAAAGAGACCGTTAAGATGCCCGGCTCCGGCTCCGGCTCTGGAGGCAGAGAGGGAATCTCCATCCTCTGGCCGTGTGTGCTCAGTGCTGAAGCCCTCGGCTCTACGTGAGGCTCAAACAGCCTGTAATTAAGAATTACAGTTATTAAGTGCAAATATCCTATGTTGGTCCATTACCCGGCCCTGCACAGTGGGAACAGGTATCTACAGAGCGTCATCGTCCTCACTGCAGCCTCCGGAACGAGTGTGGGAAGCATCTTGGAGCAGGGGGAAAGGGAGAGCACGGATGGAAACCTCCCTCCTGCTTCTGGGCTGGTTCTTTTGCAGTGCAGGTGGGTCAGCAGCTGCCTCCGCGCCGTGCAAACCTCTGCCAGAGACGTTTTCCAGAGAGCCACGGTCCACAGCCGTGGCAGAGCGTGGTGCCAGGAGTCCCGCTTGTCCGCCAACGTCTGCTTCTGGGGCAGGCTCAGCCGCCCCGTGACTCAGTTTCCCCACTACAAATCACGGAGGGAATCCCCTCCCCAGTAGCTGGACGTTGGAGAGATGAATAATGCTGAGAAAGCCTGGGAAGAACAGCACCAAACAGCCCATAATGCTTCATCTCTCCTTTGAGCCCCTTTCCTCGACGTTCTTGCACTTGGCTTGCCTCCCCTCTCCCCGCTTCTCCGCTCATTGAATGCTCTGAAAATACCTGGTTCTGTTGCTTTGTGAATTATTAGAGGCATTTACCATAGGCCCTCTCATTAATTATTCACAGCTGTTTTGTTCTGGGGCTCAGATGTAATTAATGGCTCAATTAATATTTAAATATTAACTATTTTTAAAAACCCAAGACATCTCCGTTAAGCTTGTCCATTGAGAAATAAAATGCAGGGCAGGCGAGACTCGGGCAGGGAAGCCGAACAGCGCAGCGCGGAGTGGACAACCCGCTCCTTCTGCAAGCACAGGTCCCCACGGAACGCGAGCCTTGGCGCAGGCGTCGGAGGGTGGGAGAGGAGAGCTGGGAGCTGACGGAGCCTCCGAGCCCCACCAGGCTCCCTTGGAACCAGGGAGAGAGGAGCAGGAGGTCTGGTTTTGTTAGGTCCTTGGGGAACCACCGTTGGTTAAAAGCTGGCATTTCTCCATAGGGTTGATGGCCTAGAGACTCCTGATCTCCCAAGGGTTTTTGAATCTTCAGCAGCACTTGGAATCTTGCAGACCTGGCTATCCTGCTGGTGTTTCCATCCTCTTCTCCCGCTCCACATGCCAGCCTCCAACGGAAAGAGAGATGGAGGAAACCAGAAAGCGAAGGACGCGCTGGTCAGGCCTGAAGGGTGGCTGGTGCAAGCTGGGCAGCAACGAGGTGGTGTCCCACTGCTGGCGCTGCCGGAGACCCCGCTCCTGCCCGGGAGGTCGGATGCTACTTGGGAGAGTTAATTCTACCGGTGTGTTGGTGAGAAACACAGAGTCATCCAGGGACGTGAATTTCTGTTTGATGGAAAAGGCTACGACTGGGTTTTTCTGTGAAAGACGGTATTTGGAGAAAGGGAGAGGGGGAGGCTGGCTTGATGTGTGGGTCGAATGGGATATTCCAATTTGATAGCACTATGATGCATATGTTTTTACTCAGCTCAAAAAAGAAGGAAAAAAAAAAGCAAGGTAAGCTTAATGAATTAGAACAAAGTTGATGTGGAAACAAAAAAAAAAAATTATATTCTAACTGTAATAAAACAAAACTTCATTATCATCAATGCTGCTCATTTTTATTTGCCTGTTTGTTTCCAAACTGAGATTTCATCCAAACAGATTGATCCTGCCAACCCCAAATTCAGTTTTGGTGTCGACAAAACGACGTTTCCCCGCAAAAGACACAACCCAGGGGGAATTTTTTTTCCCCGGGGAACAGTGCAGGAATATTTCCTTTCGCTCTGTCCCGAGTGTTTCCCGCTCACTAAATGTCTCCGGGTCCTCGACGCTGACAGCCGGGAGATGTGGAGGATGCCCTGAACAAAGAGCCATGGCCAAGAGCCCGTTTGCTGCTGCCTCCTCCCGGCTCTCCCACACCCAGAGCCTCTTGCGGCTGAGGTTTATCCCACCGATCGGCTTTTTGCCCCCCGTCTACGCGGCGGTCGGGGAGGTCAGACCCGTCTCCCACGGGCCGAGGTTCCCCACGTTTCGGCGGCGCGGGAAGACACTGGTCTCGCCTGCCCGTCCCCCTGTCGGGAATTGGCGGGACGGGTTTCGCTGGCGCTATATAAAGCATTCCGGGAGCCGGGCACCTCCGGGTGGTTTCCGCCCGCCTTCTGCTCGCATCCTGATAACTCACGGCGGGTGATTTACAGCATCATGCCCCGCGCAGGCGCTCACGGAGGCCCACCTTGCCCCGGCAGGCGCGAGGCCGGGTCGGCTCCGCACCCGCACGCCAACATCTAGGGTAGCGGCGGCGGCTGAATAATGGATGGCTGGGGCTTTGTGCAGGTCCCGAAACCTGATCTCCGCCGCAGGGACACATGGACAGAAACGGAGCGGGGAAGCCGCCCGATAATGCGAGCCGCGGCCACCCGATCCGCGTCCCTCGAGCACGATCTGGTGCCCGGCCAATGGATGCCCGTTGGGGAGGAAACGAGAGCCCGGTTTCTTAGGGACCGGCTGACGCTCGCCTCCCCCCCTCCGCTGGCTCGGAAAGCGCAGGAGGCGACGGGCAGATGCCGCAGCAGCCATCCCCTCGCACCCTGCCCTTCCCGGCCCCCCCGGCCACCCTCCCCACGCTCTCCAGCTGGAGGGCGGTGGGATCCGGGCACCCAAACCCCCACGGAGGGACTGTGACCACAGCCGGAGCCACCACCCCACCTTGCTCCTGCTGGAGCGTTGCACTGGCCTTTGCCTCCTTGGCGCCGCTGTCTCCAGCCTCCTCCACGGAAAGCGCATGTGGGAACCTGCTACAAAGCACCCAGCTCCTTCCCAAAGCTTTCAAAAAGCCAACTATATCATTTCGGTTTCGCGCTGCCTAACGGAACCAGGCACAGCTCCTCTGCAGCCAGCTCTTGGCAGCCAGGAATTCCCTGGTGCTGCTTTCCCCTTTGAATAGACCTCAAACTCCCACGAGGGCTCCTCTCCCTCCTCTCCCCCCCAGACAGACAGACAGACACCTGTGGGACACAGCACCCCCCCACGCTGCCGCAAACCCACTCCCTGCACCCTCCACTTTTCCTGTGGGCTGCTTATGGTCCCCTGGGAGGAAGGAAGAGATGTTCAGAAAGGGCCATTTCCCAAGAGCTGCGGGTGCAGAAGGTCCCTGTCCACCCCCGGCTACTCGGGCACTGCCGAAGGTTGCAGAGAGCTGGGAAAAGCCAAGGACCGTGAGATCTTCGGGGAGCTCAATCTCCCGGCTGCCAGAGGGTGAAAGGGCCTGGCTGAGCATCCCAAGGAAGGGGTGACGTGTCCTGGCCCTCCTGGTACCTGCTGCCCCACGAGCTCCACGGGTGACGGGGCTGAAGGTCCCTCTCCCACCCCACCACAGCCTGTTCACGTCCTCCAGCTGCGCGATGGGAAGAGACACCGCTGGTAGGAGCAGCCCCCTGTAACCCGTGGGGGACCCTGCCAGGCTGCAAACCCCAGGGCAGGGGGGCAGGAAAGCCCTGAAGTTCCCATTTCTCTGGGAATGTGCCCCTCCGTGCAGACACCTCCTGGTGCTTTCAGCTCCCCCTTTTGCCTCTCCCCTTGTTGCAGGTCTCATTTCCCCCGTGGTTCTGTGCCACCCCTGCAGGGTGACAGGGGGACTCCGGGTGGGCTCCGGGCATCACACCCCCTGCAAAATGCATCCGGCGCTGCCAGGGCTCCGCGCCAGACTGGGCATAACAGCGATGGCAGTTCCATGAGCATAGCAAGCGCAGATGGAGCCACCTGCCAAGGACACCGTCCCATCCTGGCCAGAGCGGTGACCCTGCCTGCGGGCAGCGGTGTGCCGGGGCAGCGGGTGGCCGTGCACGTCCGTGCCTGGCGCTGCATGCTGCTCACAGCCCGCGGCCGCTGGAAGAGCGGCTCCCGGCGCAGGAGATGCTCACCTCCAAACCCGGAGGGAGGGCGGTTCAGTGAGATCGGAATAAAAATCAGCGCGGGTGGCTGGGAGGGGGAGAGAGGGGTCGTCTCCCCCGGGAGATGTGGGGAGAGCTGGGGAGGTGGTTTGACGACAGCGGTGACTGCTGCTGCCTGTGGTTTCTCTCGCTAAATCCTAACCCGGTCCCAAATCCTCCCCGCCAGCAGTTGAACCCCGGAGCCGGTGACGAGCCCATCGCAGGAAAAGGTCGGGCTGGACCCGCCGCACGTTGCCTGCTTCACCCGCACGCTTTTCCATCTGCCGCCTCGCTCGGGGGCTGTACCGCGACCTGCCACGCTCACGGCGCTGCCGGCAGTTTCCAGCTCGGGATAATCGCCGTGTAGAGCTATTCTCCCCTTCCCAAGCCCCACAGCCAGCAGCTTGCGCGCCTCAGCCCGGGCTTGAACAGCCTCGGCGGGGCCGGTTTGCCGGAGGCGGCGGTGGGCGCCGCTCCCAGCACACACGCAAAGCCCCATCCCGGCCCCGGCGGCGGCAACAACGTCAACGCCAGACGCGGGGCGGGATGCGGCACGGGGGCCACCGCCGCGGCGCGGGCGCCCGTGGGGTCACCGGAGCCGGCGTCAGCTGTCAGGCAGAGCCACCCGCCGCAATTCCCCACCCTGGCTGCTCCTGGCCGGAGGGCAGAGGCAGACGGCGGGGACGGGACGGGGCCGGGGGAACGGGAAGGGGGTGAGAGCGAAGCTGGAGCTGGGGTTGTTGCGGTGGGTTCCGGGGGGAGGCATCGCCCAGCTCCTGCACGCGCCGAAACGGCAGCGCCAGCCCCAGCCTGCGGGAACACGTAGAGCAAAACCCAGCGCGGTGACTCAGTGGGTTGTGCTGTACCTGTTGGCACAGCCTGCGCACGCGGGAGGGCTGCATTCACTATTCCCCAACCCCCCCCAACCTGGGAAAAAAAGTAAAAAACTATTCCTATGAAAAAGGTGCCTTACCCCGTTCCTCAACAAAACACTGCATTTCATTCAGCCGTTATTCCGACGTCAGCTTTAGCCTGTTTTCAGCTTGTCATTTCCCACTTTAAGGACTATTTAAGAACCAGCTCACCCATTTGAAACAACAAAAAACCCCACCAACTCCCCCCTAAGTCAATGCCTTTCCCCATGTTCTAACGATTTCTCCACTTTTTCTTCTCTCTGAACTGGACTTGGGTTTCATGAATGGGTTTCAGTTCTGTGCGGGTGAACACGTTCATGAAATCCAAGTCAAGTGAAAGCTTTGCATAACACAGGCTTGAGGAGGAAAAAGAAAGAAAAAACATGGTTTGAAGCATAATTTATCGTGGTTTATTCCAATAAAAAGTTCCACAATATTCTGTAAAAAAAAAGTAGATCTAACAGGTTTTATCAAATGGCTTATTAAAGCTGATTATTTCTTGAGTTGAAGCAGGAGGTTTCTTACGGACCTTATTTTTTGTGGTCAGAAAAGTAACCCCCAAAACCTCCCTCCTTCTTGTAGTTCTGGAGTAAAATCTTGAAAGTTGAATCTAGGGACTCTGGGGGATTAAAGATCTCTGGTTTTCCGTCTCCGTTTACCATCCGAACAGCTCGTCCTCGGGCAGGTGGCAGCTGAGAGGTGACGTGAGAAAGAAAACACACACACAGTGGCATCCTGGTGGTGGTGGTGACACTGGGGGGGAGATTTTCCTGAGGGGACTCAGATGCCACCAGGGCTCTAGCATGGGGTGACACCGTGGTTTCGGTCCTCCTCATGGCCACCTCTCCGGAAAAATCCCAGTGACCCGATGGGTTAATGCTGTCCCCATGTGCCGCCCCGACTGCCTGTACCTGTTCGCTGGTTCCTCACCACCAGCTCTGCCGGGCAGCCTCAGCCTTCCCATCGATTTGCCTCTTTGGTCCCACCAGGCTTCATCCAGCGTCCCCAGGGCGGCTGGTCACACGGAGGGCTGGAAAGTGGGGTTCACCTGCGAGTAACCGGGAGAGGTGGCGAAGAAGGGGTTAAAAAGGGGCTGCGCAGAGACATGAGTGAACAGACATGGTTTATGGGGCCTCTGCCAGTTTGGGGACACGGAAGTGGCACGGAAGGTACGGTTTGGCGGGGGAGGACCCTTGCAGAGGTCTGTGGGTTGGGGGCGCACGTGGCATGTGCCCCAGGTCCCCGCTGCCACCGGCCCCCCTGAAGGTGAGAAGTGATGAGGCGAGTGCAAGCAAATCTGCGGCCAGTTGTCCATCGCTGGGAGAGAGGAGGAGGAGGAGGAGGAGGAGGACGAGACTGTGTCCTCGCATGGGGAGGATTCCCAGGACACCCCTCATTGTCCACACGCTGCTCCCAGCTGCTCCCCTGCCCGCTGCCGGCCCATCTCCATAACGTGAGCTGACACGGCTCCTGCGGGCGGCCGGGGGACTGAAAACCCCCCTTCAAACCCTCTAATTGGAGTTAACTTTTGCCCTGGGAGTGACTCCATTACCAGGGAACCCCGCAGAGGGGCAGGGGTAAATTGGGGCTTGATGTGTCCGGACAAAAGTCGTTTTCTGAGACTCCCCCACTGCTTCCCACCAGACTTTCTCCTGTCCTTTCCCCTCCCACCACCCTCTTCCCTCCTCTCCTGATCACCTGCTCTCTGACTGGTAAAATGTTTACACTCCATGCAGATCCACAAATCAATTAGAGACACATTTAGCTGACATATGGCTTCTCCAAGTCCATCGCCTTGACTGATCCAGCCAGAGGGAATAAAAGACCCGGGCTGGAGCCCCTGTGTCCCACCCTCACGCACATCAACAGTTTTTAATGACCCTTTAAATCAGTTCTGCTTGAGGGGCAGGGGCTGAAGCCATTATCCTCTGACATTTATGGCCAGGATTCACTGACTGCTCTGGCCCTACCGCTTCTGCAAACCTACTGGTTTTACCCACCAGGAAACTGGTGATTCTGCTCTTCCCCAACCATCAGCCACTGCAGCTGGGCTGGGAGAGCTCAACCTGCCCGGTCTGGAACGGGCAGCGATTGGCAGGGACCGCTGACAGGCAAGGAGAGGGCAGGAATGGTTTTCCCATCGCTTCGATGGTTCCTTCTCCCTTCGCTTTGCCTGCCGCCACTCCATGTGCACAAGCCCCAGCAGCCCCCAGCGCTGGCCTTCGTCTGCACGGACGGACAGACGGCAGTCGGAGCAGAAAGCTGCTCCAGCAAAGCCCCCACTAAAGCCAGCCTCTGCCCAGGAAGCAGACTGCTGGAAAAGGTCTTTAAACACTGGACCGATGCATCGCGCAGGATTTTCTGCCTCCCCTGTGTCCATCTGATTTTACTCTCCATTAATGTATCAGCTAATGAAATGCCAAAAATAATTCTTAAAATGCTTCCCCGGACTCCTGGGCAGCAGCTGATGGGAGAGGAGGGGGTGCTGGGCCGCGGGGAGGGCAGGGAGCGAGCGGGGAGCGGGGTAACGCGGGGCCGGTGGCCAGGCAGGGCAGGAAGGAAGGAGGGCGCAGGGAGACGGGGGGACGGTGGCAGGAAAATGTGGAGAGCGCCGTGTTCGGGGCACTGCGCTGACGGTGGGGCTTGATATGAATCATAAGTTATGCAGTTTGTCCTGAACGTGTACCCTGTGTGCCGCAAAATCCTGCAGCCTGCCCGGGTTCAGCTGCACGTGGATGAGGGACGTCCCACCTCCTGTCCCACCATCCTCTGGTGATGTTCCCCATATCCAGCTTTCTCAGGGTGTGGGGATATAAGGAGCTTTTGGTTATTCATCGCTCTGCATCCCTGCGCCGTAGCATGGGGTGGGAATGGAGATGCTACAACGGTACGGAGAGAGCGGGCAGTGGCTTGACCGGAATTCAGGCTGGATGCAATTTCCAGGGCTCCCATCTGGATTATTTTTTTCTGGTTTCTCCCTTTGGTGTTTGCTCCTAGTCCCCCGCAACCCTGTGGGGGACTCAGCAAAAGCCATGGAGGACCCTAGCCGTGCTCTGGGTCCTCCCTGTGTCACCCGGTGGTGGCCACGCATCCCGCTGCCACCGTCCCTGCGCAGCCGGAGACGCGAGGCAAACGCCCCACCCCGCCGATGCCGCTGCCTCGCCGGGCCGGCTCTGCAGAAACGGCAAAACGTGGGACATTTCACCCCCCTGCCACAGCTGGGCATTCTCCATCCCCGCCTTCCCCAGCCACCTCCGCCGATGAAGACTTCTCCCACCGGGCAAGCGTGAACCCTGGGACGCGCAGACCGGTCCCAAACCCACGTCCCACGGGTTCCTCCGTGAAGATTTGCCTCCGGAGATGCAGGAACACGGGCAGCCGCAGAAGCAGCTGTGCCGCGGGAAGCCCACCCCTGCCCAGCACTCCCCGGGGACGCCGTGGGGCTTCTTGCACCCAGCCGAAAAGTCCTTGCTAAAAGCAGCCATGGGTGCGGGAACACGGCGCTCCTTATTCTCCTGGGCTGAGCGAGGCCACCCGTTGGGTGGCTTTGGGACAGGGAAGGGGAAGCCACCTCTCAGGCCACTCTCTGGGGCTGCAGCCGCTGATGCATCGCCCCATCTAGTGGCAAAGGGTGGCCAGAGGGATCTCTGCGGCCCCATTAATGAAGGAGAGATCAATGAACGGTTGCCCCTCGCTGGGTATTTTTAGTGTGCAAATGCTTCACGCTGTAATATATATCCCTCGGTTGGGGCTGAGCACGTCTCCATTTCCTTCCAGCATTACGAGGATGCCGCTGCAGCCAGACTGACGAGAGACGGGTTTCAATTATAACACGAGGAACCACATGGACGGGGCTGGTCCCTAATACGCTGCTGCGAGGAGAGCTGGGCACGCTGGTAGTTCCAGTAAAGGTACAACGGTTTAAGTGGAAATGACTGGTATTGATCTTGGCAGGCAGATACCAGCAGAAGTAAAAATAAGCTGCTCTCAATTAACCTGCATTGATCTGAATTAAAAGAAAAATGGATCAGCCCTAAATAAAATACTAGCCTCTCAAGCCGGAGAGACTAGTGGTGGGTGGCTTTTTAGCAGAAACAGGTGTTTGACCCGAGAAAGGAAATGCCTGGTTTTAAAGTGCAGTTCTGGTTAGAAGAGCGGTGGTGCGAGACTGGATGTTCCTCATATTTTTCCCCGCTGTGGATGACTTCCGTGTCACGGCGCCCGGCGTTTGCAGGTAAAAAGAGCTGTTTTCGAGAAGCCAGTCTCCGCGAGTCCACCAGGAACTTGTCCCGCAGCGGTACCAAGTGCAGGAGACTGGAAAATAGCCATGGATGAATAGATCGGAGTTACTCAGCCTTGGCAGCCTGCAGACCCTCTGCAGCGGTCAGCGGAGCAGGACCCAGAAGGAAGTCAGTAGAGGAGCAAGGGACCTTCTTCCCTAGAGGCAAGGGGGGGGGTTGAGCAAAAATAATGGAGAAACACTAGAAAATGGAAGCCCAAGTCCTGCCTATTCTCTCAGGGTGATGCTCTGGCTGTCACGAGGCCAGTAAGGGGTCCAGCTCTCCAGCACTGTGCTGGATGCTTCATTCTGTTCTCCTGAATCTCGGGCTCTGTGTCCTCACAAAAAAGCTCTTTTGCCTCAGTCTAATCAGGAAACTGGCTTGAATACTCCCGAGGAAGGCAGCGCTGACACAGGAGTTGTGAAAGACAACATTATCTTCCCCCGTGGAGTTCATAACACACAATACAATGATTCCTGGAGGGCTACGAGCTGCCAACAGATGCAGTCCCTGCCCTGTTCCAGGGCCACCGGGTGCGGAGAGGAAGGGAGCAAGGATGGACTCGAGACTTTGGACCGAGGGGGATTCTCCACTGCATCTTCCTGCTCTGGCTTGAGCTCATCTGCCATTTGAACCTTCTCCTTCCTGCTTTCCCCATGGAGAATTTACTTGAGGAAGAAACAGAAGGGGGCCTAAAAGAACGCTGGGGAGGGACTTTTTACAAGGGCAGGTAGTGATAGGACGAGGGGTGATGGCTTCAAACTGGGAGAGAGGAGATTTAGATGAGATATCGGGAAGAAATTCCTGGCTGTGAGGGTGGGGAGCCCCTGGCCGGGGTTGCCCAGAGCAGCTGTGGCTGCCCCATCCCTGGAGGTTCAAGGCCAGGTTGGACGGGGCTGGGAGCAGCCTGGTGTGGTGGGAGGTGTCCCTGCCCAGGGCAGGGGGTGGCACTGGGTGGGCTTTAAGGTCCCTTCCAACCCAAACAATTCTGTGATTCTGTGATAAAAAGCTAATCCAGAGAGCAGATCCCAGTGGGAAATGATGCAGAGTCCCTCTTCAGTTGAGAGGGGCCGTGGTATCTGGACTATCTCCAACTTGTCTCCTCAGGTGCTAACAGACCACATCACCTGCCCAAGAAGTGGCGAAGGTGCTCAGCACTGGTGGTCAGAAGGTTTCCCTTGGGTGGCAAAAAGGAGAAGGGTTCCCTGTCCCACAGCTCGCATGCACTGTCCCCTCACCCTGACTGTCCAACGCTGTGACTTCTGCTGGAGCTTCTCTTTCAGGTCCCTGTTCCCTCCCATTTCTCAAGGCTGAATTTGACTCCTTCTCCTGACCCACAAGCTCCATCACGATAACTGCTCACAGCAGTGACTGGGCTACCAACCACGACACCCCCCCCTCGCCTGTGTGTAGCCCAACAAGCGAAGACACTGACCTTCCCTCCCTACTCGCTGTCCGGCTCTGCCTGTAGCTGCCGCTCAGCTGCCACCAGTCTTGAGGAACCACCAACCCTGGATGCAGAAACAGGATTGTCTCTAGTAAGAAATATAAGCTGGAGGAAGTCTGGAGATAAAGAGAAAACATCTAGAAAAAAATGGCAATGACAGAAGAGACAAGACCAGAGAGGAGACACATTAATACACTTAAATACGCAAAGTGTTCCTGCGAGGAGAGAGGCAACAGTCCTTGGTGGACAGGACAAGAAGTCATGGATTTAAGCAGCAGCCAGGAGCACGGAGGTCAGGCAGTTTCCGTTTTGCACAGGTTGGGAAACTGAGGCCTGGGGAAGGAGCTGCAGGGAAGGAAAATGTGGAGAAACCGGAACGTATTCCCCAGAGCTCGCGACTCCTCGTCTCACGCTGCGAGCTCTGGAACAGACCTGTCTAATGTGCACTAATGAACCTCCCGCCCAAGCGGCTCGGAGAGCGAACCCAGCTGCTCTCCCGGGACAGCAGGAGAGGGATTTGTGGTGCGGAGAAAAGCTGGCGTTGCCCCCGTGCAGATGGATTTGTGCGCCAAGCCCCCGCCTGGGGGAAGGCGAAGTGTCTGCTCTCCTGGCTCTCCCCGGCAGGATTTGTAAATGGAGAATAATGCAACCTCAGGCATTAAAGAGGGAGACACAGATGGGCTCCGAGATCCCTCGGGTAGGCAGAGCACCCAGGCTCTGGAAGAGTGAAACTTGGACATACTGACTTTCCAAAATGATCTGGTTTTGCAAGGAAATTCACAGCTCCCTGAGGTTAAAATATTCTTCTTCCCCCTCCCCAGGCTCCATTGCTTCCCTCTAACCTTCAATCTTACCAACCTGCCTGCTCCTGCCACCTCTTTTTTACTAACTTTGGGCACGGTAGGCTTCTCTCTCTTCTAATTTCCTCTAATGCAGCTGAATACAGCTCGTGGGGAGATTCAGACCCAGCTTCAGGTGAGCACCCACCCTGCTAAGCCGGGCTCTGAATGCCAGCTCTTCCCATGCTGAAGGAGGTTTAGTTGAGGCTGGTGCCTTCAGAAGAAGACCTCTGGAGTGAGTGCAGGGGTGCCTTGAGTACTGAGACAGGGTGAACAAGAGGGAAGCCAAGGGAGCAGACGGGAGGGGAAGTTTTGAAGCCTGTCTTTCACACACGACCGGTAGCAGGGGACCCTCAGCAGCTGGAGCAGGAGACTGGTGGGCAGCTCTGCAGGCGGGTGGCAGTGCCGAGCTCTGCCTGTCCTCCCACAGGCCACCAAGGACAGCTGGGACATTCTGCGGGGTCTCGGCATGAAGCTGTGAGAAGCAGTCCAAGTAATGTCCAAGAGTGGAGCTGGCCCAAGTGATGCAAACCAGCACCGCCCCACTACCCCCCCGCCGTCTCTGCTTTCCCTGCCAGTACTGTTCTCCCTCTTCTTCTTCCTTTGCTTTTCCTTACTCTTCCCAAAGTATCCTCACGCTTGACTTACTCTCACATGATCTTGCCAGTCCCGCTGCAGACAATGTCCCTGGCACAGTAATTGTGCCAAACACTGAACCAGAGGGACTGATTCCTGGTGGCTGCAGGCAGCTGGAGCTCCCCAGGTACTGGGAGAGGATCTAGCCTCAGGAATGCCCAGGTGGCTATGGGAAAGGAGAGCAGACATCTGGTTCCCACATCTGGTTCTCTGGTGCTGGAGACCACAAAACCTTTCAGAGTCTGTCTAATCTCCAATAAATATATGAGACCACCAGCCGACCAGGACAGCAGGCTGAAGGGTACAGCTCAGCGGGTGCCTGACCTCAAACAGGTCCCTTCCAGCTTCTATATACAGCTCACTGGAACAATTTCTGCTTGTGTCTGCTAGTGGGGATGGATGGAGAGGTGTGGACAAGCAGCCTGAAGGGATGACCAAGCAGGTTCTCCCTGCAAGCCCTTTGGAAGAGCGATGGTTGAAACCCCACGAGCCTTGAAGGAGCCGTGCTGGGAGGAGGGAGAAGACAGAGCTTGCAGAAGGACTAGGAAGCCACAGTTTCCCACTCTCTGAAGACCAGGGCAGGCTGTAATGTCCGCCTGACCTCAGCCTGCCGTGCCATCCCTACCCGGAGCACGTCGCATTGTGAGAGCGCAGGGCACGGAGAGGAGACGACGCCAGAGGGGGAAGTACCGTGGGAGATCCCTGGGAGATAAACCGCTCCTGCAAGGAAACCCAGGGAGTGCAACGAGTTTGAGGCATCTCACTGAGGCCACACATGTGGCCAAAGCACTTGCAGGCAATAAATCTGCATTACACCGACTACTTTTCCTCAAGTACAGAGACGTGAGGAATACTCTGATCGCTGCCCAGAGCACTGGAAAGGTCGGCTGGCAATGGTGGGTGATGGGAGACGTGCAAATCCCCTTCTTGGCATTCACTTGCTAAAGAGGGATTGAAGCAGAAACAAGGACAATGGGTTTTACCTGGACGAAAAAAAATAATATGTTGAAATGGAATGGAAATCGAGGAGGGGAATTCTGCGGCTGTCTCGTGACCTAACTGCAAAACAAGAACAGCCTCGAGCCTCTTTCTTAAGCCGGAGCATCAGCACTCCTCGAGGCGCAGCAGCTGGAGCGCACAGCTGGACTGTGGCTGCCCTCCCAGCCCTGCGGCTAACGGCAGCACATACCAGTACCCAACCAGTGCCACCCGTCAGCCAGGTCAGGGCTTACGAGATGCTCCACCACACGGCCCGGCCAGGGGCTCACCAAATGAGGCAAATTGTCAGCTCCTTTCTCAAGACACCGTGAAGAGGAAACTGCCCTGGGCAGGTGACACCTCTTGGTGAAAGATCTGACGTTGCTGCATGAACCTCCCGGGGAGCAGAGGGCTGTCGCAGAGCTCTCGCCTTCCACTCCCAGGGCCATTCCCCACCGGGCCATTCCCCAGCACACGCTGGCGCTGCCAACCAACCTGAACCACCTCGGAACACGCGTACATCCCTGCACTCCCCCTCCCCGTCACCCCCGGAGAAGGCAGGGGCGGACAAACCACCCCTGGCCCACCCAGGGCAGAGCCTCGAGGCTTTTCTGTTGGCACGGGCAGTTTGAAGAGCTACTGAGAACAGCACAAAACTGCTGCTCCGCACTCATCCTGGTTTCCAGGCAGTGTCTACGTGAAGTTATGGTATCTACCAGTTGCAAAGAGACACAGAGTCTAACTTGCCTCTTGGCACCTCACTCTCATTGATTTCAGATAGGAGTTGGGTGCCAGAACGGGAGCAAGAAGTGAGCGGAGCCACCTGGCTGAGGGCTGCAATGCTGCCGCTTCCCCAAATCATTGCTGCCACACCATCCAGTCTGCGGCTATTTCGGGCACTAACCGTGTTCCCAGACGTACACGAAATGCTGGGAAAAGACTGGCCCAACAGCCTGGATGTAAGGCTGGGACCTGAAAGACCTGGCTTCTCATCCTCGTGTGCGGGGAATAGCTGGAGAGCAGGGCTGGAGCAAGGCTCCGTGGAGCTGAGTTTCCTTTTGTCAGTAAAATAGGGAATAAAGTTTCCCAAGCGAACCTACCTGCTTTGCACCCCAAGTCTTGTGTAAATTGGCATTTTATCCCTATGGAGCGGAGGCTCGGGAGACCCTAACGGAGGAAGGGAGCAGGTACAAATGTTATTTCTTCCCACAACTGCCAGCTGCAAACGCTGCTCCACCGGCGGCTCGGACGGCAGGACTGCCCCCCCCCAGGCTCCAGGGTGCTGCCTTTCTCCCACATTGGCTGCTTCGATTTGGGTTCCTGAGCTGGGTTTGGAGCCTTTATTATTTTTTTTTTTTTTGGAGACCACATTTATTAGGGAAGCCCTTTAATTTTTCCGTTTTGGAAGAACCCCAAATGGGCTTCCCGGCAAAACTAATGTGCAAGCGCTCGGCATTAAGCACTGAGTAATCCTGGAAGTACAGACCTGATGTCTCTGCAGGCAGCAATAAACTTTTCAGCACAATACTGTAACCTCAACTCTTCCTCCTTTAATGGCTTTTCTCCATGCCATTAGCATTGCTGCAGAACTTTCCGTGCAAGGCATGCGCTCCGGACACGCGCAGGCGCGCTCGGAAGCAGGCAGGGCCTTGGGAGTCAGGGCTCAGGTGCAGCCGTTTCTCCAACCTCCTCAGATGGGGAAGGTGGCCCGCAGGGTGAAACACACACTGACGTTCTGCCCAGGGTTTGGGTGCTTCTTGCCTTTATTCTCTGCAGGTTGCAATGGCCGTGTGCTAGTTTGGGAGGAGAGAAAGAACCACAGAATCACAGAACAGTTTGGGTGGGAAGGGACCTTGAAGCCCACCCAGTGCCACCCCCTGCCCTGGGCAGGGACACCTCCCACCACACCAGGCTGCTCCCAGCCCCGTCCAACCTGGCCTTGAACCTCCAGGGATGGGGCAGCCACAGCTGCTCTGGGCAACCCCGGCCAGGGGCTCCCCACCCTCACAGCCAGGAATTTCTGCCCAATATCTCATCTAAATCTCCCCTCTCCCAGTGTAAAACCATTCCCCCTCATCCCGTGGCTCCACTCCCTGATCCCGAGTCCCTCCCCAGCTTTCCTGGAGCCCCTTTCAGACACTGGCAGGGGCTGGAAGGTCTCCCCGGAGCCTTCTCTTCTCCCGGCTGAACCCCCCCAGCTCTCCCAGCCTGTCCTCCCAGCAGAGGGGCTCCAGCTGCCCCAGCATCTCCGGGGCCTCCTCCGGCCCCGCTCCAGCAGCTCTGTGTCCTTCTGCTGTTGGGACCCCTGGAGCTGGACCCAGGATTCCAGGTGGGGTCTTCCCCAAGCTGAGTGGGATAATCCTCCACAGTCCTCTGCTTCAGTGCCACCAGGGTCACTTCTGGAACAAGACATGGTTTCTCACCCTGGGGTAGGTTGACATGTGGCTCAAACATTAAGTGCACAGAAATCCGACCAGCTGAGGTGGATCACACAGAGAATGGGATCTCTGTTGTGGCACCTGCCACCGAGTCCTTGGTCTTGACTCCAGTACAAGAAGCTCTCACTTACATCTCCTCCACACGGTGGGACCACCTCAGCTCTCCAAAGCAGGGGCTGGGAGAGAGCAGGAAAGGGGTCCACAAGGCAAACCAAGGATTTGAGGATGATGGGGAAAGTCCCTGGCTCCTGGGGGTCTTGAGGGCTGGGTGTGTGGCAGGTCCCTGCGCCAACATCTGGATTCTGTGGGCAGCTGTCTCTGGCCAGGGACAAGTTTGGGGCCAGAGGCAGATGTGGAGGGTCAGTGTAAGTTCAAGAATACCGAAAGCTGGTGGCTCAGCTGATGGTAACAGGTTGTCCTGGGCTGACCACGGCCCCCTGTCAAAGTGCAGTGCACTGGGAAGGAGTGGGACACCTGTGAACGGTAACTGGTTGCCTTGTGACGCCTCTCGCAGCAGCACCAAGGAAGAGGGTCTCCCTTCCCATTTGAGCGATGAAGATACGGGCTGGAAAACCAGTTTCCAACCACAGAGGTGTGGGAGCGTTCACAGAGAAGAGCCAGCTCGATTCCCTGTCTTCATTTCCTGCTGCTCTACCTACCGGTGGCTGAGAAGACTGCGGAGGCCGAAGACTGGGGCTCTGGAGAGCCCTTCATCAGCTCAGCTGGCTCCCTCCAGTCAATTAAAAAGCACTACCGGCTGGCTTGGAGGAAGAGCCAGCAACAGAACCAAGTGCAAATTAATGCGCGGAGGAAGGAGAGTTTTCTGCCACTCAGCAGCCCCGACGTGAAGCAACCTCAGCTGGGAAGAGCGCGGGGCTGGGCCCGGCTCGGCTGTTCTCTAATTGCATTCCATTACACGAGACTGGGGGAGGCCACCGTCGGCTGGGCAGCATCCGCAGGGGCCCAGAGGGAGGTCCAGACCCCCAGCCTTCCCGAGCAAGTTGGCATCTGTGACCTTGCAAGAAGGCAGGGTTGGAGTGGCACTGGGGCACTGTACCCCTGGTAGAAGCCTGGGAACCTGCATCAGCAAGTTTCAGCGCTCGGCTCTTTTTCTTCTTCACAAAATTAAAGATTTGACACTTTCCTCTGAAAGCAGACAGAGTTTGCTGTCTTCCATCTTCAAAAAAAATAACAATTCTAAATTAAAAAAAAAAAAGAAAAGAAAAGGCAATTTTCCTCCTGGAACTGATTCCAACTGGCAATGTTCAAGGTCCTGTGAGACAGAAACTACTTTCAGACACTGCAGAAAAAGGCCATCAGGCTAAATATCACCAACAAGTGCCCATCTAGGGTCGCCAAGGGCATCAGGGCTGTCATCTGGCTCTTTGGGACAAGAATTGAGGGTTTGCCCTGGCTCCTCCACCCTGTGCAGGATGCGCCCCTGCCTCTGGTTCTTAGATGCCTTGTCCTCAGGTCTGGTGGCTGTAGGAAAGGAATACAAGCCCAAGAGCCTTAAGGGAGAGAAATACTCAGAGATGACTCAAAACTGTTGGCTCCCAAAAGCTAGAGAGGCTCCCTTCCTCCTCCCGCTGCCTAAATCAGGTAAGTTTACCCTAAATCAGGTAAGTTTAGATGACACAACATACCCTTCTAAATTAGCCAGCGCCACTCAAGGGCTGCACAGCTCCAAATGCTCCCAGGTCTCCCTTCCCAGCCTGATTTGGGCTAAAGCAAAACCTCACTTGAAGTCTTTGAATTCCAGCTTTTCCCCAAAGTTCCAGATTCAGGGTTATGGAAGACTCTCACTGGGGCTTTCAGCTCAGAGGAGGAGCCTTAGGATACCCAGCAGGGAGGTCTCCCAGCCCCCAGCAGCAGCACTGATGGGGTTCCCACCTCAGGTTGCACCAACCTCTGAGATGGGACATGGGACATGGACAGCAGGTTCCTATGAGCTTCTGAGGAGGCTTGAGGACCATGGTCGCCCGTGACATACCCTTGGGTTTATGTCATACTGAAGCTCAGAGCATCAAAGCGTAACCCAAGGGGATTGCACCACGGTGGTGGGCAGAGCGTGGGTCCCTGGGCTCAAAGGCGACCTGGGAAGAGGGAAGGATGTGGCCAAAGAGGACGTGAGCTGACACGCTCACATGCACGCAGCGCTACGTGCAGGATTCTCTCTCTAGCAAAGTAGGTCACATCGACGAGGGGCTGGCTGAGCCAAACGACGCTCTGGTGTTGCATTAACATTAACACTACGAGTCGCTCGCTCCTCCCTCGGGGTCCCCCTGGACCCGGCTGCTCCTTCCTCTCACTGGCAAAGCCCTGAAGAAGGAGAAAGGCTCTGGGAGGAGATGCAGAGAGTCCGAGCCTCGTGACTGGAACAGGCTGCCCAGGGAGGTGGTGGAATCGCCGTCCCTGGAGGTATTTAAAAGCCGGGCAGACGTGGTGCTGAGGGACATGGGTTAGGGGGGGTTTTGGCAGTGTAGGTTTATGGTTGGACTCGATGATCTTGAAGGTCTCTTCCAACGCAAGTGATTCTGTGATTCTATGTGTGGAGAAGGGGGAATTTCCTGGAGATGGAGCTGGCTGCCTGTGAGAGGGGACGGGGCTTGGGTGCCTCCAGCTGCAGGGGGCATGAGGAGGAGGAGGAGGAAGGTGCCGGAGTCCTAGAGGAGGGCTCCCAAACTCCCGGATAGCAGGGCTAGGAGCATGCCCTCCCCTGGGCCAGGCGGTGGCCAGTGGGCAGGCACAGGCGCAGGCAGGGCGAGAGGAGGCTGAGGGACCAGCTCTGCCGCTCCGGCAGGGCCGTCTTCCAGGAGCCAAATGCAAACTTCAAACACCTGCCCGTGTTTTGGGGCCATCAGGCAGCTCTCCACAGCGCCAGCCTGTTTTCCTGCATCCACCCTTCCACTCCTTCCTCTCTCCCCTCCTCTTCCTCTCTGTTCATCGCTTCAGCCTTTCCCAGCTGTGATCCAGGGAGGGGACGGATCCGGATCCTACTTCTGCCAGCCCAGCACGACCTGGAGTCACTGCCCTGGAGAAGGCTCCTCTGTAGACGGACCTTGAGACCCGGTGGCAGGGAGGGAGGGCGCTTTGCTCCCGTCTGGAGCACGTAAATAAATAAATAAATAAGTCATCCCCAGAGCTCCCCAAAGGTGCCATTAAGGAGCAGAGATTTAGTGATTAGTGGCAACAGGAAAGGGGGGAAAAAAAATATAAACAAAGAAGTCATCGTTGTGTCCATGGGGAGAGCACTTCTAAAAATCCTTTAACAGGGCTCATTAAATATACATGGCCTCAGTGGCTGGCTATACATCCTGATTAGCCCATGACTTCAGCTCCTGGAGTCCAGGGTGTTTCTGCTCCTCACCAAGGAGATAAAAGCAGGTGGTCCACGGCAGCGGGCAGCGTGGCCAGCCAGCGCGCTGCGCATCGGCATCACGTCCCCGTGGAGCCCTGTGACAAGTACGGCACAGCACGGGCGGGTGAGAGCCCATGTCTCACTGCAGGGTGCGAAACGGGTCCAACCCATTCATTCTGGGTGAGAAACAGCGGGAGAGAGAAGAGGAGAAATCAGCAGGGACCAAAAAGGACCCAAGGACCCGCTTTCAGGGGTTTCCTTCTGCTCTGACAGCCACAGTCCTGACGCGGCTCGGGGAAGGGGAACCTTTGCAGAAGAGCACCCTGTGTTATCCAGGTCTGCTCCAGGCACGGACGGAGAGATGCTGCAGGATGCCGTGCAGGTCCCTGCCGCAGTCACACGCAGGAGCACCAGGTGACCCGCTTAAAATGTGTGTGCACCCTCTACCCTCCACCCTCCCTCGCTCCTCTGCTGGGGAACGTGCAGGCTCACCCGCTCCTTCCATCAGAGGAGCAGTCCAAGGCCTCCTTCTTTCCCCCCTTCCCTTAATGATATAAATATTTTATTACTTTTCATTGGAAGAAACATGCAAATGAATGTGTGTGGGAAGGCCCTGGAGTCTTCCAATGTTAACAAAACAAGTAAACAAGGATTGTCCTCCTTATGAACGATGTTAACACAATATACAAGTGTTGTTCTACAATCAATAACCTCATAGGAAACTCGGGTGGCTGGAGGCTCTGTTGCTACATTAACTCAGATTGTCATTAAAAGGTTTCTCTTTTGCCGATCAAATTTTTTTTCCCAAGCAGTATGAGAATTTATTTCAAACATTACAGGGGGATCAGAGAAACACGGGGCTGCTCAGGACCTCGTGGCTTGACTGGACCAATTCCTGGTGTCTCAGGAGCTGGCTCAGAATCCCCAAATGCTCCCAAGGGGGTAGGGGCATTTTCAGCCCTAAGACTATAGTTTGCCACCAAGGCTACAGAGTCAAGAAGCCAAGTTGACTATAGCTTCACCGCCTTAGTGTAGCAAGGAAACAAGCAGCAGAAGGGCTCGAAACCATCATGAAAAATGTCCTGACAGCTGTTGTTGGGGAGGAACATGAAACCAGGAGTCCCTGCGTCTGTTCACATGGTCTTCTGCTGCCTGAGCAAGAGGAGTTTTCAGCTCTGTAAAGCTCCCACCCAGTTCGGTCGCTTGCAGGAGACAAATCCTCAAGTGGGAGATCTGGAAAGACCCAAGAGGCAGATTAAGACTTCATTACAAAGCATCCAACGCAAAACACCGGGGTGAGAGGGAGTGTGAGATTTAGTGCTGTCAATTTTCAGCTGCTGATGAGAGACTAATTGAAAACAGAAGTCTCATGCAAGACAAACCTTCCCAATTCAGGCAAGTCAAAGTCCTACAAACACTGGATTTGCCAAAAGTCATGATAATTGCTATATTGTCTTTATGGGGGCCATGATGGTTTTGCATCAAAGTATAGAAAAATAGGAGCGTGACATGAGAGAAGAGAGGAGTACAAAGATAGCACCTGCTTGCAGTAAAATCAAGATAAACATTACTGAAAGCAGGAGATGTAGGTGCAAAGTAGTTTGGAAGATTGGGTCCTTCAAGGAAGTTCTCTGAGTTCATTCCTTTGGCCGTGCAGGGTGTAAGCCAAGGTCTGAGGTCCTGCTGCACCAACCCATGTAACACAACGTCGTCAACTTCCTTCTCTTTGTCTTCTTTTTCAAAATCTTTTTTCCCTTTCTTCCCCCCCCCCCCTTTTTTTTTTCAAATTCCTTCTGGTTTCAACCATCACTCGCTGAATCTTGTGCACCAGAGGCTGCAATGTGGAAGGGGAAGTCCTGCTTATCTGCCTCTGCCTAAGAAGCAGCAGCTGCACGGGGCGAGCGGGACGCTCAGGTCCAGCACAGCAGTCGTGGCTCCCCGTGACCAAGCCAGTCTCTTCCCAGATCCGAGTCCCACGACTCACTCAATCACTTCCATAAACATCTCCCTTTGAAAGAGCAGCCTGTTTTTCTCACTGCTCAGCCTGGCCTGGGCCAGTGAATAGAGTAATTATGTTAATTCTGCCATCAAAATGATTAGCCATTCCATTTCAGCCAAGAAAATGCTGGAAATTGGCTCATGATTTATTCTGCGCTCTTATTTCATCTCAGCCTTTTAACACGGCACTTGGGTCTCCCTGCAGCTCGCTGGCCAATTAGTCAAATCAAAGGAGGCACAGAGAAACGCAGGCCTTAAACGCAGCCCAAGTCCACGCGTCGGCAGGGTCTGGATGGATCCATTCCCCGGGGCTTGGCGAAGTGACATCTCCCTTTGCCTGGGGATCCTCCTCCAGGCTGGACTTTCCATCCGTGTTCAAGGAACCGCCTCCGTGGGGGACGGGCAGCTCTTAAGTTCATGAGTTTCTCTGTGAAGTGGAGAATCTCTGAGCTCAGTCCGAAGATGGAAGAGACTGACCTGTCTTTCTCAACCTAAAATAGTGATAAAACTGTTCAAATAGAAACCCCACTGCCAGCTGGAGGCAGCCAGTAGTGACCGAGGCTGGAAGGGGCCGAGCTCCATCCCTCCCGCCTGCTCCCAGCCGAGCTGGATGCCTCACCGTGACCAGGGCATTTTGCTCTAATCTGCTTTCCCATGTCCCCCACGGGATCTCCAGCGCTTCCCTGGGTAATCTTCCATGGCCTGACACATCTCTCTGTCAAGAGGTTTCCCTGGGCATTTCGTTTTAAATTAAAAGCCCAATTCTTCTTCGTTGCGTTTCCTTCATGCCTTGACGTGTCCTCTCCCTCCCTGCATACCCGTTTTGCTGCGAAACAATGGACGTACCATCCATTGGGAGCTCCGCACTCCTGGCCCTTCCGCCCTGCCCGTTGTCTTTCCCTAGTTCGTCTTGATTTTTATGCTGATACATGAAAACTTTAGACACTTCCCACGTCTTGAAGGCTGGGAGCTCCATGAAGAGTCCAGAGGGCACTTTGAGAAGGTCTTCCTGGAGCTGAGCAGAGCCCGGCCATCCTGTACCTGCCATGCCCTTGGCAAACCCCTCCAGGGGTGCCCTCCTGTGTCACCACGTGTCACAGCTCACACGTGTGTGACCTCCTTTTCATGACACATCTCCATCCTTTCTCCTGTCACCCATGGATCTGTCCCCAAGCACATGGTCCGCCCCTCCGGCACAGCACCACCGGGCTGCTCCGACTCGTGTCCACCTGCAAGGACACCCCGAGTCCCTTCCCTGCCTGCACCGCAGGGTGACGGGATGGGACAGGCTCTCCCTTCCAGGAGGAGCTGAGCCGCGACCACCGTGGTGGAGCGATTTGTCTCCTGCTGACCCGTCTCAGGCCGGTTCCTGCACGCCACTAAATGGAACTGACTTCCACGCTCTCCCGGGGCCACCTCCCCATTTATCTCAATGAGACGGGTGACATCCCGGACGGTGATGCATGAGGCATGCCACCTTCCTCTGCACCGTGACATCTCCGGCTTTTCTGCTTTGCTGCCTCCGCGCCGTGCTCTCCCTCGAGACGCCAGTCACTGCCGGGAGTGACGGCTTCGGCACTCAGCCCGGCAGGCAGCAGCGCTTCCGAGGAGAAAACACATTATTTGCACTTGCCTTAAAAAAAAAAAACAAAAAAAAAAAAAGGAAAAATGATAATCCACAGACACGTCTGATGTGCCAGTGGCTGCTTTTGAACTTTCCGGTTTGCTCCCCTCTGGGCTGCCTGGACTGACTCCACAGCCACCAGTGCTTCCCAGCGCCCGGGATGGGCTGGGGGTGGAGGAAGGGCTGTCATGACTCTGTCTGTCCTGAGGCACGGAGCAGCCCTGCCAAGGGATCACGACTCCTCATGTGTCACAGCGGTGGCACTCGGGGCTCAGGGACAGGTGACCTCCTGCAGGAAATTTGGGACAGGCACGGGGCTGAGGCCAGATGTCCCAAGCCCCAGAGCGGCGCTTTATCCATGAGAGAAACACTATCTTATGCCTCAGCAAAGGGTCCTGATGACATTCGGTGCCTCTTCCCCACCTTTACACTGTGCAATTTATCCCAACAACATCAAAACCCAGAGGCAGGTTTGCCTGAAGACACCCTGGGGCAGCCCAGCAGTGCCGGACTCGCAGCGACGGGCAGGGGAAAGCTCTTTTCCTTAATACCCGCTTTGCTGTTGCAAACGTCCCTGCTCAGACTGGAGACCCACCAGTAAATCAGCAGCAGCCTCTCGCTCTGGGTGGGTCATCCAGCCTGAGCCACCAGCGGAGCCCCCCGGCAGCCCGAGGAGACCCAGGCACCGCTCAGGGCGATCCGGAGCCGGACTAACTCCAGCCTCCGGAAGCGGGCAGCGGGCCGGCAGCGACTGCAACCGCGCCAGCCACTGGCTGCTCCGTTACTCTTGCAAACCCTTTCAGCAGGAAGGTCTCCTCTGACCAGGGTGAGCGATGGGAATTCCGGGGCTGACCTGAACGGCGGCGCCTTTCCCAGTTTAAAATCCTACAGGAAGGAGGGAAGGCGGAGGGAGCAACATCACCCTGCACCGCAGCCCTGAGCTCCTCCGCCTGGCGGCTCCACAGCCAAGGGCTATAAATTACCTGCAAGCGACTTTTCTCGTAAATGGTTTTAATTTTTGTTTTTATGTTCGGAGGCGGAGCTGCGGGATCTATAGCACAACAGATTGCTGCTGGTTCTCCCACAGAGCTCTCGGGCTTCTCTCAGCCTTTTTTTTTTGTTTGTTTTCTTTTTTTTTTTCCTGCTTTCCCATTAAGGACCAGCCCTAAAGCAAAGCTGAGGAGGCTCATTGTCGGTCAGGATCATCCCCAGCCCCAAGCCAGAGGGTGACAGATGCAGTTGGTGCCCAGTAATTGCCTCTTCCACACTGTCGTTTTTCACTGGCAGGAGGAATGAGGTAGTGAAATCCTAAAGGGAGACGCTGGGGCATCCCTGGCTGATCGGGGCTGCCGGGCTCTGACACCTCCTCCGGGCTCAACACCTCCTCCGGGCTCTGCCGTCCTTGCAGAGGTGCTTTGAGCTGCGGCGTGCGCGGGCAGCATCCCTGCGGGGATGGGTTTCCAGCAGAGATGGGGTATCCCACCCTTCTGAGACACAGAAAGGCTGGTCAGCCTCTGGGGAGAGGAAGGAGAGAAAGCCATAAGGCTGTGGGGTGGGGAGGGTTGTTTGGGGGTAACAGAGCAAGGGTCCTTCCAGCGTGGCATTCACTGCATTCCCAGCAGCAGAGCCGTGGCTCCTGCAGCTTTGTGGGATGGGGATGGAGAAAACCATCCCGAAACATCTGGTACAGAGAGAGTCACCCATCCACGCTGCCTGTGCAGGACGCAGAGCCGGGTCAGAGACACAGCAGCGCGTGGGTGACCAGCCCATGGGGACCCGGGTGCCATCCAACAGCATGAATCCGGCATGGATTAGCCAAGGCAAGGCTGGATGGGACCAGAGCAGCAGCCTGAGAGCAGCACTGGTTGGAGGATCTCTCCTCCATGGTGCCTTTTGGGGCAAACGCCTCCCTCACTAGCAAGCCACCCGCTTTGTCACTCTCATAAACTTCTTCAGCTCCAACGAGGCTGTTAAACACGAAACACCGTTACTAGCCCAGACATCCCAGGGGCCGCCCAGAGCGTGCCGGGAAGCCAGGGGAACCTGAAACGCAGCTGCTAGAGAGCAGCAGAGGTGTGATCTCCTGCCCAGCAGCACACGTATGATCTCCTGCCGAGCAGCACATGTATGACCTCCAACGCTGCCAAACCCCAGCTACACATTAAGAGCCTGGGATATGGGGAAGATGCATCCAAAGGAGGAACCAGCCCTCACGTCGGCATCCAAGAGCTTTAGTTTGTTCAGATGGGAGTCAATTCTCAGGGAGTATAAAAATCATCTTCAAGCCTTTGCTCTGGATGTTCCTCACACACTTACGGAATTGTAGGATAGTTTGGGTGGGAAGGGACCATCTAGTGCCACCCCCTGCCCCAGGCAGGGACACCTCCCACTAGACCAGGTTGCTCCAAGCCCTGTCCAGCCTGGCCTGGAATGTTTCCAGGGATGGGGCATCTCCCACCTCTCTGGGCAACCTGGGCCAGGGTTTCTTATCCTGGGGAAATGAAGCCGAGAGGGGGAATCTACCTGCTGCCTTCAGCCCCCTCATGGGGCATCACAGACCGGAGGGAGCCAGACTCCCACAACCACATCCCAAACGCTCCGTGGGCAAGAGCTGCTCTGAAGACAACTCCAGTTGGTGAGGGAAAGCAGAAAGATGGTCCCTGTGGCGGTCCTGTCCTACCCAGCTTTTGCAGTGGTTTCTGCGGTACGGTGAGACACGGCAGGAACTGGGTCTAGTTAACACTGACCCAGGAAAAATACAGTTTGCTGCTGGATCGCGCCTCTTCGCCAGCTCATGGCCTGAGGGATGGGACATGGAGCTCTCACATGGACCTGGCGATGCGGAGCAGCCTCCGGAGTCATTCCCAGCACCATTCCCGACGGTTTTGCTGCGTTTCCAGGTTTGGTCACAAGATGGAGTGATTGCCCCATTTGTCATTCCCGGTTGGACGCCACCGGGCTGTCCCCGGCCCCTGTCTCTGGGGAGTGTTGGGGATCTTTTGCAGCCCGGATCGGTGGGTTTCCCTTTGGGCAGGTCCCAGGTTCCCGCTCCAGCAGGTACCCGAGTCTGGACAAAGCTGCTCCTCCAATCCACCCTGCGGCACCGCATCCCCTGCACAGCGTGCCCAGCGACCGGCCCATTGGGACCATCCACAGCACCTGCCCTCCTGCCCCACATCCCGGCTCTGCCCCACGGTCTGCCCCACCACTCGGCTCTCGGTGCCTCAGAGCAGTGCCAGGAACGTCTCCGTCCCCAGATTCCAGGTCTCTTCAAAGCTGCAGGGGATGAACGTGCCTTTGAGAGCTCAGCACAGGGTCACATCTTCACACCCAAGTGCCCTCAACTTCCGCGGGCAGCTGAGATCCCATCTGGGATACAGAGCTTCCCTTGGGAACCGCACAGGCCACAGCCTGGTATTTTGGCATGTGGCTGCACCTTGGATCTCTCCAGGAGCATCAGGGACCGAGGACGAGCTGCCCAATAGCTCAGGGCGTGGAAGGAGGGTTTGATGAACTGCCATGGCACAGGGGAGACAGCCATCCTGGGAAAGGTTGAGCGGGAGGAAGGGAGGGATGCGGGATGCTGACATCGGCCCGTGGGAAAGGTGGAGGAGCCACCAGGGAGGTGGGCACTGAGGTGGTCTCTCGGAGGAGGCGCCTGGGGAAGGAAACACACGGGGCAAGATGTCCCTTTTTGCGCCGACGTGGCACATCTGGAGAGGTGGAGCGGAGCGATGGCAGCGCGTGCCGGGGGGGGCGTTGCACAGTGGATCTGGCCACGCACAAGAGGCTCAGCCTGACCGTTCCTGGGGACATACAGTGACTCGGGCCAGCCAGGAGCTTCCCGGGCAAACCACTTCCAGCAGAAAATGATGGCTTACTCGAACTGGAGCTCTTCCACTCCTCCAGATCTCACCTCATTAAAAACATGTTTGGAAGTAGTTGAAACATCTCATTTTTTCCACAGACACGTTTTTCTCAGGACGGTTTTTCCCTCCTGCAGCTCGCTCTGAAGTTTATTGGCACAACAAAATGGCCTCTTTGGAGGGAGCAGCTCCAAAATAGTCATTTGGCCTCTCGCTTCCCAAAAGCTTTCATCAGGATGGGAAAACTGCGAGAGCTCAGGGAAAAATCCTTTCTCAGCAACTTCGGCCATCAGAGACCAGGCCAGCTACTTTCCTTACTCCCCATCCAAGCTGGCAGCGCAAGGCCTGGCTGCACGGACCCTTTGCCCCACACGCCAAATATTTCGTGGAAGTTCAGGGCCACCCAGCACAAAGCAAACAGCACAAAGCCACAGCTGTATAAATATCTGGCCATAACCCTTCCTCCGGGATCCCTGGGACCTCTCAGCGTGTGTGCAGCAGCGGAGGGAGAAATGCTTGAGCCTCAACCCCAGCCCCAGTGGCCTCCAGAGAGGGAACGGCTCCAGCTCCTCTCCCATGGACTTGCAGCTGGAGTGCAGCAAAGGTCTTGGTTTTTCAAGCAGCCCTTGTGTTCCTCCCCCTGCCCAGCTCTGAGCCATCCACCCACTGCCAACAGCTCCAGCCTTGCCACAGGGAGCGATAATTGGCGTCCCACCACCATGGGGTAGATGGGTGGAGAAGGTGCCAGGTGATGGCACAAGCAGCATGGACTCCATGGACGAGCCGGTGGAGCTCTGTGAGGCCGGGGAGATGGGAAGGAGACCCTGGGGTGGATGGAGGTGGGACAGCGAGGTGCTGGCCCCACAGGGCTTGCTGGCTCTGGAGAGAGAGAGCCTGTGACCACTTCACTTGAGCCCACCAACGCTGTGGGCCAAACCTCTGGGTCTCAGCCCACGGAGACCTGTGCCGATGGCTGACGGGGCTCGGGCAGAGACAGGGAGGATGAAACGTGCACAGAACTTGTCAGGATCTGCTTGTCCCATGGCACCTGCGCAGGTTTGACCAGACCCAGAGCGGCAAAGGGTTTCTCCAGCAGAGACCAGACAACGGTTGCAAGCAGCCACGGGGCAGCACACGGTCTCTCGTCCTCTTCCTCCATAACAGCCACTGCCTGGGGTGAGAGAAGAGCTGAATTTTCCCAAGCTGCCCTCACCTGTCAGGTAGCAAATGAAGACAAATTTCCCCCGTGCAAAGAGCAGCACCAACAAGCCCCGTTGACAACCCCCCCAAAACGTCCAAGAGAACCATCTCCCTGGCTGGTCCTTCCCCCGTCCCCACCAGCTGCCCCGGGCTGGCCCGGCTGCTCATTCCAGGCGCGTTTCTCATGGCCGTTGAGGAATGCAAAGCCCTGGGGTGTTCACGGAGACAAGCACCAGATCTCTTCCGAAAAGGGACAACGGGATGATGTCAGCGGAAACATATTTTTAACCCACATTCGAATGAAGAGGAAACGACCCAGAGGAAACGCATCAAAAAAAAAAAAAAAACAAAACAAAACAAAAAAGCGCCTCCTGACAATGAAAAGCCCGGCTTTGCTTTCAAGTTTTACTTTTCCCAGGACACTGACTCTCTTCTGCCCTCGGCCAAGAGGGAAAAGAGCGAGCGAGGGAGCGAGAAGCCTCCCTGCACGCCCCACAAACAGGAAGCATGGGCTATATAAAGATCGGGGCTGCGTCAGGAGGCGGAGGGGCAGGACATGGGACGTGCCAGGGCCCTGTGACATCCACCTGGGCCACCAGCCTGCCTGGAGATGGGCAGGATGGCTTGGCCAGCCTGTGCAGAGCGGGGCAGGTCTGATGCCATCCAACCTTCTCCCCTACAACCGCGCAGCGGGTGTGAGCCAGCCAGCGGAAAGGTGCATGCTTGCATCCCCGTCCACAGCGAGACAAAGCCCAGGGAGATGACACGAAGGGGCTGCTTCTGCAAGAAAGAGCCTTCAAAGATTTTCTTTTAGGGCAGACAGAGCCTGCTGGGCCGGGCAGCGGGCAGGGCTGCAGGTCCAAGCTGTAGCTCGGCAGACGAAAGTCCCTGCAGGAAAACCTGGTGGGTCCGGTGGGGGCACAGTAGGGGCTTTCTCCAACCTCAGCACCCCAATTGTCATTGAGCTCCCGTCGCCCCAACAGGATCTGGATCATCGTCCCAGCAGGACATAAATTTGACTCCTCAGGAAAGCCGTTAACTTCAGATACCCTGCTGGCCCCAGCCAAGGGTGTCATTTTGATGGGAAGGAAGCAATGGGAGAACTTCCTTCCACTCTGTGTCCCACAGCACGGAGTGACCTGGTGGCTTGGGTTCCCCGGTGGCAGCAGAGGGACTCCAGCAGCTGGCAGGAGGGGACGGATGGGGCCAAGGCGGTGCAGGCAGGAGCAGCATCAGTTTCCCATCTTCCAGGGAGCCTCAGGGGACACCCAACACCAACTTGCACCCTGGGAAATACTGCCCAGGTCAACCGGCTGTCCTGCCTGCAGAGATGTCCCATAAACCTTCACCTGCAGTCCAAAACAACCCCTTGTTGGTCTGTGTCCCTCCCCAGAAACACTCCGGGCACTCTCCGCTCGTCACCAGCCAGTGCGACGCTGAACACGCGCAATTAGGGATGCAGCGAGCTTCGAGGGAGCGAAACCGCCCGGCTGTCAGAGACCCCTTCTCCCCCTCCCCACCCGGCGTGGCAGAGCCCTCCCCAGCCCAGAGCTGGGCTGTCACCAGGGCATTCCTGCTCTGCACCTCTCCGCTGGCCTGGCAGCTGGTCCATGCACAGAGGAAGGAGGTTCACCAGCCCCAGACGTGCCCCCTCCCCTTCCCCTCCCCTGAACCCACCCGCTCCCACCCAGCAGGCTGGGGAAGGGCAGCTTGTTGAAACCTCTGCCTGTTGAAACCCCCTTTCCTGGAAGGCGTGAGGGTCCTGGGGACGGAGAGGGAGAGGGGGAAGGATGGAGGGAGGGATGGAGGGAAGGGAGAGGCGGTACGCCCATGCAGGACATGCCTGGTCCCACGCGGCACCGTGTGCTATGAGCTACAGCAAGAGAGTGAATCCCCCAAAAATCCGGATCTCCCCGTTGGACTGCAGGTGGATTTGCTTCCTGGACCTGCTCCCCACCCCTCTGCAGGTGGCCAAAGGGGTCACACGGGCACCCAAAGGCAGGGCTGAGACCCAGCGGCTGAGGCTGCGGAGGGCAGGAATGTCCCGTGAGGTCCCACGGGGCACAGATGGCTCCAGGACGTTTCCAAGGCTGGATTCTCTCCACCAACCTGAAGATCCCCCTGTGCTGTGCCCAGCTGGGATCTGTGAGGGGCTGAGCCCTGGGCAGCTCGGGCGGGCATGAATCCCAGCCCTGCGCAGCCCACTCTGTTTCTGGACCAGCATCTCCAGAGCCCTGGGGCCACTCCAGCCCTGGGGCCACTCCAGCCCTGGGCGAGGAGGCAGCAGTTGTCCTCAAAGCCTGGAGCCGCACTGCCTGGTAGCTCCAAGCCGCAGCACGCCATGGGTCAGCTTGTCCAGGGGGCACCAACTGCCTCTTGGCTATTTCATTTTTCCTCCTGGCCCACACTCCAGCCCAGAAGCTCTTCCCAGACCCACACGGAGGAGTTATTTTTAGGCACCACGGGCGGGAGGCAGGGGCCAAGAAGAGCTTGGACCCAGCTGCAGGAAAGCGGAGCTTAGCAAGGCAGGAAGGAGCTGGAGGGTGGGTACGAGGAGCACTCCCTGCCTGCAGCCACCACGGCTCCTTCCTCTGTCACACACCGCCGGCTTCCCAGAAACGGCCGCCCAAGGGGAAGACGCTCGCCCGCCCGCGCACGCAAGGACCGCGAGGGGCCCCGCGCTGAGCCGGGGGCAGGACAGGAGAGGGCAGAGGTGGCGGTGGGAGGAGAGGAGCTTCCAAGAGCATCCCGTGAGACCCCCACGGAGGCCATGCCAGCCCCCGGCTTTTGTCCCCATCCGCTGCTGGTGGGAGCAGCAGGAGGACGGGGCTGCGGAGGGAGGCAGGTGCCGGGGCAGGGGGCTGCGAGGCTGCGGCACGCGGGGAGGGTGCTGCAATGGAGGCTCAGGGCAGCCTGAGAGCTGCAGCTCAGCAAGCAGGAGTGAGTTAGGGGCCCCTAAGTGTGCCCAAGTCGGGTACCGCAGCGGGCTGGCAGGGGTTTGGAGCCAGGCGCAGGGGGCAGAAGATGCTCCCTGCCCGGTCCCGTCCTCCCCGTGTGCCTCCAGCCCGGAAACCGCTGCCCCAGCAGCACCCCGGTGCCTTCGGGTTGCCCAGCCAGGGCTGCTGACCTGAGCTGCGAGGTCCTCTGCCGTCCTCCCGGGACAAGATCGAGAGCTTTCTGCTCTGCTGGTGCCTGGGTAGCACCAGTAGGATGCTGGAGGACAGCTTCTTCACCTGGGAAACGTGACAGGCGAGGAATAAAAGGAACAATCTGAAGCGGCAGTTGCCAGGCTTTAAGGCAAACCCTCAAATCAAGGGGCTGCCTGATCTCAGCGTGTCACCCGCGTCCCCATTTGCCTTATGCCAGTGAGACGGTACCCCCCACTCAGAGCAGCAGCAAGAGGGGACATGGCAGAGCCCCAGCCTCTCGGCTTGCAAAAACGTGGGTGGCGCATCCCCTCGTCGGTCAGCGGCTACGCACAGAAAACAGAGGTGATAACTGGGGGCAAACCTGCTGGTGTGTGTTTCCCGAAGCGTTCTGCACCCACCCACCCAGCAACACACGTCTGATGGGTTTTGCCTGTATTTGAGGAGGGCTTCCTCTTTCTTGGCTCATATTTTTGAGGAAGCCCATTCGCCTCCCTGGTCTGTCCCCCTCCGAAATTACCTGCCTGCCCTTGCTGTGTATCTGACATCTCTGGGACTTTGAGGTAGATTTGCTTCTGGTTTAGGCAGGAAGACCCAGTAGACCAATCTTTATCCGCAGATCAGATTTTCCCCTGAAATAGCTTTCCAGCCCCCCGCTTTACTCCAGCAAATGCAAAGTCTTGCTGCAGGGAAATTGTTTCCAGGCTTGCACCGGTGAGGTCCTTGGGTCTGATGGGCCTGGGAAAGTGTGGCTTATTTGTGGGAGAAGAGGGAAAAGGGAAGGTGGCAGAGTTAGAAGTTTGCTTTCCTGTCCCTCCGCTCAGTTTCGGTCCCTATCTCCTGCCCTGCAAACTGCCCGCAGGTATTCCCACAGTCTCCCAACTTTGATGGACAACTTCCTTCACGCTGAATGACACTTGGGGACCCACCAGGGTGTGTGAGGGGTTTCGAGAACGGCTGACCCGGTCTCCACCCTGCAACGGCGACAAGAATGAGCCCTTGCCCCCTCCTTAATCCACCTTCGCCCCGTGGCCGAGAGGAGCCCGTGAACCCTGTCCCCTGACCTGCCAGACGTGAAAGGCAGGAGGCAGCGAGGGGGGAGAAGTGGGACCCACCGAGGCTGGCCGGCACTGGGCATCCCCCGAGGCCTCGGGCCACCCCCAGCACTCGCCGCCCGCCATTGTGCATCCAGAGCGGGGAGGAAGGGGCGCTGGGGACGACCCCGTCCCGCCGGCACCGTGAAAGCCGCCTTTGTTGCGGGGCTGTCACCCCGGCCCAGGCATCCTGGCCTCTGGTTTCCAGGACGNGAGGAGGAGGAGGAGGAGGAGGGAGGGCTGATGGGGAGGAAGGTGAGAGGCAGGCGGCGGGAAGATTTGGGCAGCACGGGCAAAAGTGAGTCCCAAGAAGGGGCTGGGTGGTTTCTTCAAGGCACCCCCTTGCCTTGGGATGGCGAAGCTGAGCCCCGACAGCAGCCAAGGCCAGGCTGGACCCGGGGTGGGCGAGGGGGCCATGGGCCTGACGCGGCTGCGCCCCACACCGAGCACGGTGGGGTCCCTTCGGCTCCCGTCTCGTGGTCTCAAATCCAAACTTCCCCGTCTCCCCCGCGCTCGCAGAGGGTGTCACCACTGGAGCTTGTGATGGGACCAGTCAGTCCCCAAGGCTACTTGCCCGCTCTCACTGGTCGCTTACGCCACCTCCAAGCCCCCCCACCCATCCCACCTCGCACAGAGCTCAGGAATATTTTCAGCCAAACATTTACGGTTTGTCCCTTTGCAGCTCTCCAGTTCCATCACATTCCAGGAGAGTTCAAAGGTGTTTTCCTGCCTCCTACAAGCTGTGGGCTATTTATAGCTGTCAGATGCTGGCAGCATCACGGACAACTGTGTGGTGACGATGTGCGCGTGGAAACGGCTCATGGCTTGGGAGTAACTCCAGGAGCAGCCGCGAGCCTGAGGGGTGACGGGCCGTTGCTGACAGTCCCGTATAGAGGAGACAGTCAGGAAGGGTGGGTGGTGAAGAGCAAAAAGGCACTCCTTTAGGCTGGGTATGAGAAAAAAGGAACATATCAACTTTGCCAGGGAGATCTCCTCACGCTTGGGATGCTCCTCGGGGGAAACGATGCTAATCCTGCCCCATGGGCTATTTCAAGCCAGGGTGGCCTAGTTGCTGCAGCTGTTCTCGCTGGTTCTAGTTCTGGGGATGCTTTATTCTTCCTTAGGTGCTCGGGAGAGGACAAATACCGTATCGGCACAACATCCTTGCTGATCTCAAAGCCCTGCCTGTTCTGACCTGGATGCCTCCACAACGTGCAGTGCCACAAGCCCCTCAGATTCCCTTCGTCCAGCTCCCAGGCTGCAAAAAGGCTTCCCCTACCTGGGACATGGGGAACAATATCCAGTGTCACGGCACTAAGAGCCGAGAGGGTCACTTCTTGCGTACCCGCTGGCATGTGGCTGGGCTGACTTCCCCCAAAGACGCCAACGGCCCCGGTGGTGGCCCAATGAGCCGCCAACCACAGGCGAGCTCTGACCCCCCATCACAGAGTCATAGTCACAGAATGTGAGGGGTTGGAAGGGACCTCTGGAGATCATCTGGTCCAACCCCCTGCCAGAACAGGTCCAACTACAGCAGGTGGCACAGGATGGCATCCAGGCAGGTTGGGAATGTCTGCAGAGGTGGAGACTCCACCACCTCTCTGGGCAGCCTGTGCCAGGGCTCAGTGTTCTGGGCAGCCTGTTCCAGTGCATCATGGTGGAGGGAGAGAGCGGTGCCTCCTGCGCCCTCCTGTCTGGAAGTGAAGTCCAGTCTGTAGGGAGAAACCAAAGGGGACTTCAGACTAGAGCTTTGTCTTTCAGCGGTGACCACGGTGTCCAGGGACACTGACAAAGACTCAGCATTTGGGTCTTTGGGGATCACGCTGCTTCATGGAAAAGGAGAGGTGAATCGGGGACTCTTGCTTGCATCCCCGGTGTGGCATTTTTCTTTCTCTCTGTAGAAGGTGCCTGTCCCACATCACTGGGAGAATACAGCAGGGTAAAGAAGGCATCTTGGAGTTTGAGAGGGGTCTTGCATCCCTATAAAACTTCATGCTTACTTAGAAAGCTGCCAGGAATGACCAAGGACCGGTGATTTCCAAAAGCCAGGAGGGCTTCACAAGCGCAGGCTGTGTGGAGCTGTGCCGTGAGGATGAGCATTGGCCCGTTCCAGACCTGACAGCCCTGTGGCCTTTTCCACTCCTGCTAAAAACAAGCTCTCTGCCCGCGACGCGCCTCCACTGCCGAAGGGACCGCTATCTTCTGCATCTCCTCAAGTGCTTCCCTGTTCCGACCAAGGGCAGGAAGAGGAGAAGAATGGCACATCCATCTGCGAGCACACAGGAACTCGTAGGGAGCTGGAAAAGAACTATCTGAGCTGGCCAGGGTCCAGGGCGGCAGGGACACACACCCCTCTGCTCAGGAAAGGAGCCAGAGAGACTTTCGTCACCGCGGCTGCCCCAGATCTCCATCTTACATCCCATCTGAGCAAAACCACTTCACCTTCCTTGTTCTACGCTCGCACACACCTCTCCCTTCAGCATCAGCTGCCGGCATATGGGAGTGCGGTGGACTATTTAAGGAAAACGCCCAATAACATCACAATTACTTACCATAAAAGCCTCATGTTTCCAATAACAGCCTAATGTTCCAGGCACCTGTCCAACAAACTCAGAGTTTTCTTACCTGCCCACTGCAGGATTCATATCCATCACACTTCCCAACAGACATCGAGATGTGCCATTGCAAAACCGCAAGGCTCTGGAAGACCTCAAAATAGCCGCCACCGCTGCCTGCAGCGGGGCCAGCAGCTGGCAGGACCTTTTGTCCCTCCTGGCAGTCACCTGCTGCATCTGCAGTGGGTTGCAAGCGACAACGGCTGCGCGAGAGGCAACATCAAAACCAGAAATTCCCCTGCGACCAGAGCAGTCTGTCTCCGGCTGGTGGCATCTGCCCGGCTTTGAGTGCTACTGCCGCTCCAGCGTGGTCCCCAGCTGGCCACAACTTCTCCTGCCGATGGCAGAAGACAATGAAGGGTCCCAATGAGACCAGATGCCACTCTCACCTCCTAACGCGGTCACCCCGATGCTGGAATGAGGCGGAAATGGACAAACAGAGCAAAACCAAAAGGCCTCATAAATGTTTTTCTTGGTCAGATCCCATGAGCCCAATCAGCGATATCCGCAATGGCTTTTACAGAGCAGGCTGGGCAGCGTGATGTCGTTCAAGTGTTCCCAGGGAACAAAAAAACATCATGAGCATGTGTCTTGCTGAAAACACTCTCTCTGATATGAAACCATGATTGTTCACCAGCAAAGTTACTTGCGGGCTTGGGAAACAGCTCACGAGCAGAGGAGATGGTGTAACAGGATGTGGGCATCTAATCTCGCCGTACCAGTAGACAGTCATAAGCACTGGCACTTACCCAGCAGTCAGCTACAATTTGTTTGCACACAGGGTTTGCTGGAAAATTGCATCCAGCCGGCCAGTTAATAAAAATCATCCTCGCGCAGCTCACCGGCAGTGTTTGCTGAATGAGAGATGGATGCTAAATTATTCACTCTGCACCACCGGAGCCGCCGTGGTGGAAGAGAGGGGAGGAAGATTTCGCTGCTGCTAGTCATGTTATGCTGTCAGTTACGGAGGGTTTCATTCTCAGGGCTGGAAGGCTACCATCTGGTATTAAATTCACCAAGAAAAACGGGAGAAAAGGAGGCAGCATTTTTAAGTGTTGACTGCTCATCGCGCAGCAGTTCTAGAACACATTTTCTAACATTCATGAGAAGTACAAACCCAGGGGGAAGTGCAGAGTGGAAGGGATAAGATGCCATTTAGAGTATTCCACCCACACAGGTGTAGAAGAAACATATGAGGGCACAAAACCCCGTTCTGTCTATCCTGCCTGGTACACCTGAGGGGTCAGCGGAGAGGGCAGGCGCAGCATAACCTCCGAGGTGTGTCACTGGGCTTCACAGCCAGGCAGTTTCCCGTTCCTCCAAGTATTCAGCTGTTCTCTTTGGCTGCTGAGCTACCTCTCAGCCCACTCGAATTTTGAAGGGTTTTAACCCTGACAACCAGGGAAAAGAAAATATTCGGAAGGTGATCAGCATTAGGGGAGGTCCTTGCTCTCAGTACACAGCTAGAACAGCTCAGAGAAGGAATTTTGAGAAATTGCTGTTGGACATTCACGGCTAGGTGCTTTGGTGTCCGTGGTGGAAGTGTTTTGGTGGAATGGCATGGTGACAAGACTCTGGATGCATAATCTGTGTCTGGAAGCACACCCGGCCCTGCTGCATACCACACCGAGCAATTCATGTTATCAGGAACCAAACAGAGGAGACACGTTAAATAGCAGAGCGGAGCGTGTCCCCGCAGGCAGAGCGGAGGAAGAAGATAGAGCACCTTGGCTGGATATGAAAGGCTCCGGGAGAACAAAAGAAAAGGAGGAGGCAACAAAAATCTGACGGGGAAAAAACAGCTCACTAATTTGTTCAAAGAGCCACACACCCTCAGCACTGAACACTAGAGATTTTGGGGGGCTTTTGTAAAGATGGAGATGAGGGCACCGTGTGATTCCTTAATCTCTTACCTGCCCCAGACAGGAGAGGGGGACAAAGGTGCAGTACTGCCCTGTGGCTTCCCACAGAGCATGGAAAGGCTGGGAAGAACTGGAACAACCACAGGATGCTCTGGGTAAGTCCATTAACTGAGAGGCTTCTTCTTTTTAATGCCTCTTCCCTCCAGGCCATGTACCTTTCACCCTCAGTACGACTCCGGAGATCATAGAGGCTGGCATTGCAAGAGGAGATGATGAGGGAGGTTGAAAATCAGGCTTAAGATCTTCAACCTGCTGTGGCTTGGACCTAAAGCATCCACAACACACTCAGAAAGACAAAACTTGGCAGCTATCTGCTGCCTTCCCAGCCCATCTGGACTGCGCGATGCTTGGGTTCCCATAGTACACTGAATTACTCCGAATGCAGCCCCAGAGCTCCCAGCGTGGGGCTGGGGACTCCAGTGAAGGCTGCGGTGGTCTGGAAGACAAATATAGACTTATAATAGGCAGCACAGATGTGCCTGGTAAGGTCCTGGTAAGGTCCACAGCCTCACCCATCCTTTCTTTGCTTGGTCCTTTACTGAGTCACCGCTTTGGAGAGGAGATTCATCCCTCCTGCTGATGGACCTTCTACATGGCCGCCATGAGAAGCAGTGAACACGGAAACTGTATTTTGCCCAGTCGCACAAGCCCCCTTACCATGGCCGAGTGTGTGTAGCACCTCCTGGCTGTCTTCTCAGCTCTAGCCCAGACGGACCCACCAAAGGCATCCTGTATGTTCCCAGTGAGAAAGCACCCAAAGCAAAGCTGTCGGCCACTTCTGGATTTAATCCTTGCATGATTACATGCCAGGTACAGCTACCCATCAGTGAGATCCCTCGCATGAGGTCTGTGCTGCTGCTGGCGGAGCCGCCCAGAGAGATGGCAGAGCCTACAAAGTCCCCCTGCTCCTGTGCACGGTCTGAAACAGGTTTGGAGAGAGGCCCCAAGGAACTCCAAACCAGCCCCCACCCAGCACAGAAACGCTCTGTAGTTTCCCTTGTCCTTTGCTGGATTTCTGACAGTCTCGCATTCCTCTGAGACCAAGCAGCTCATCTCTATCGGTGACTGCTCTAGCATGTGTCTGGAGTTGAGGACCCACGTCCTATCAAACACTACAAAGGGTCAGCAGAGGCAGGAAAACCAGGAAACACTAGGATGGAAACGGGAAGTGACTGGGACACGCACCCTCTCCTCTCAGGAGTCAGTCCCTCTTTGGGGGCCTGAAGGAAGAGCCAGGCTGGAGCTTTCTGCTTCGCAGGTAGCTCAGGAGTTGACATTTCCAGTGCATTGTAAGATGAGGAGAAAAGCAACCAGCTGCTTCTGGGAAGAGACCCTCAGTGGGGCACCAAAGCCACAGCCTTCGCTAGGACATGACCCAGACTCGGCGTCCCATGAGCTTTACAGCTGAAGCTGTTGATTTACTGACCACACGGGTCACTTCTGCACCACATCTCATGCCTGGTGGTCCCTGTCACAAGAAGGACTCGCTGATGGAAGGGGACAGAGCCTGGTTCTCTCTGCTGAGCACCTCCCTACATGCCCCTTGCCGTATACTCTGCCCATTGGCTTGACCATTTGGATACCCCAATGGCTCATAGTAGAGGAAAAAAAATTCTGATATCAGCTTGAATTTCCAGTCCTCTTTGGACTCTTCCACCTCTGCCATCTCTTCCCACCCTGGAGCAGGGACTGCTGAAGCTGCTGCTTTCTTCTCATCCCAGTCACTTTGCCAGTGAAGAAGTGGTGCTGCTGCACAGCCAGAGGTGCGGGATGCTCTCTTTGCTGTCTAGCTCACTCTCTCCCTTTCTTTCTGAAGTTGGTCCTTCTGCCCTTGAGGAGCTGAGGGACATTCAAAAGGAGGGCAAAACCCCACAAAATACCAGCTGGTGGAGTCCACAGGTGCACTCTCCAGGTAAGGCACTCTTGCCCTCATCGCTAGGTAGAAACAAGGGCGTTTTCCCCGATAGCTGTTCTCTGGCATGTCAGACTCATCACTTCTCTCCCTCCGAAACACGGTGGGCTTTTAGCCCAAGCATTGCCAGGAGGGGGGGGGTTGATTTTTAATGCTTACTTATTTATTTTTGACATTGCACAGGCCATTCCAGCACCCGCTTTATCTCCAGTGATCTTTGACCCCTGCGTGTCAGGAGTTCAATCTGGTACGTTCCACTCTTTGCCCCCACTTAATTCTTTTTCAGCTGCTCAGCCTTTGAAACCTGGTGCCATATGCCAGCCCAAAAGAGTCCCGATCAATACCGGGGGACCGCGTCTCGGTGACCTTGCAACCTGCACCGTAAAGGGCAGAGGGCAGAGCAGAGCGTTGGCCATGTTTTCATTACGAGATTTCAGCTGCATTTGTTGGAGGGGGAGGGCGAGCCTTTCTTTCTTGCTTTCTTTTCACGAAATTTAGTCCAGCTGGGACACCAGAGCTGCTGGCTGCCTCCCGACTCCTCTGCCTCATTTAATGAAAGTGAGCAAGAGAACCACTAAAAATGGGGATGCCTGAAAAGGTGAAATAGAAAGATCAGCAGCACGTCTCCGTGTAAGAAAGGAATTGTTCATGCCTGTCCCTCTCCCACAGCCAGGGTGTTTTGGGGCTGCAAAATCTCAGTCTCCCTTGTAATGGAGGGACCCAGTAAAAATCGCTGGGTGGACAGGGAAGAGCCCTGGCAGCAAGGTTTGCTCCGCAAAGGGGGGCACCTGATTTCTTTTCCCCCCAAAGCTCAACCTCCTGCACGGCCAAGCCCCTGCTCCAGGGAAAGAATCCCTGGGGAAGGTGCTGCGGATGCACAGCTGGGGGACACGTCCCTGCCTGGACCCCCCTCCACGGGGCGGTGGGATTCCCCCAGTCCAGCCCACCGAGGGGCTGTGTGAGCCCTCCCTCCTCAGGGCGCACTAGTCAATGGCCACTGTATCCGAAAGCCACTCTTTTTTTTAGGCACAGACCCGCCGCTTGGTCATTTACTTTTTTTCTCCTCTTCTCTGTGCCAAAGGTACAGGCACCCGCTTTCTGCCCTGGCTGCTTTCATTTTCAGAACAAGGAGAAGAGATGAAAAGGGGAAAAGCTTGCGGTGTCTCCTCGGGGCGGCAGGGTTTGACGGCACGGCTTCCAAAGGGAGATTTAACCTAGTGTGGCTTCATCGGGAGGAAAACCCAGCAGTTAAGGCTAAATTAAACCAAAATTGCTCAACCGGCAACGTCTGGCTACAAGTGTCTGCAGGATCTTCTCCATTGGCTGCTGTGGGTCCCATCCCCATGGCATTCGGTGCCACATCCTGGCAGAGCAAAGCTGCCAGGGACCAGGAGGCAGGGCCAGGCTGGTGGTGCCACCACCTTTTCTGCAACACACCAACACGCTCCTTCCCTTGGGCAGAGGCTGTGTCCCGTGGGCAGAGGTCCTGCCCAGTGCCGTATCCATAGCTGGGGAAAACCTCCTCCCCAACACGAGCGCCAGACCTCCAAGGGGTGTGGGACAGAGCGTGGCCAGGTCACCAGCCTCCACTGTGCAAGCCATGCGTCACCTGGGCCACAGGGCTCTGAACTTGGCAGCCAAATCCTGTTAAACCCAAGGTTGCCCAAGGTGCTGAGCACGTCCCGTACCCCAGGCGTCCGCAGGGGGAAGATGTGACTGACCCACACCCTTGGTAAGCAACGGAAAGGGCCAGTGGGGTGACGGGGTGGGTGAGGTTTTGGCGGCTGGTTGAAGAGTTTGATTCCCGGCGTTGGCACGATTGCTTGAACCACTTCCACCCAGACCTTCCCTGCTCCTCACCTTTGCTTCCACCTCTCCGCAGAGGGAGGGAGGGTCCGTCCCAGGCTCTGCGGGACAAAAGCTATGTCCCGTCAGGAATAAAAGCACTTTTGAACAATCCTTGCGGACTACCGGTTTGGGGTCAGTGACTTGTGTATGACCCTCTTAGAGGCCTTTTGGAGGACATTTCTGAGCTTCGATGAGTTGATGACTCCCCCCTTACCCCAATTACCCAAAGCCCCGTGAGGTGAGAGCACCACATCCCGGCTCGCCCCAGGGTGTCTGGGTGTCTCTCTGAGGCTGGAGAGCCAGGAAAGCCCCCGCTTGCGTTGATCCATGACCCAAGCGTTTGCCCAAGGACAAGAAGGATGGGGCATCTTACACTGAGCGCACAGTACCCATTGGTGGCAAGGGGAGCCGATACCCCAGACAGAGGGCACTGCTGTGCACCGTCTAATTAACCCTTCTGACAGCTTCCATTAAAAATAAAGGGGCCTTCAGGTCCCTGCTGGAGTGACCTATTTTACGTGTGCATCTCCTTGGTTTTGCCTCAGCATATGATGTTCAGGAGGCAGTTATTTCAGGAAAGGTACGCTATAGATAACTGATCTGCCAGCCAGGTGTCATGTTCCTTCATTTATTTTCAATTACTTTGTCTCTTTAGCTCCAGTGAGAATTGCCTGGTGTCAATTCATTTGGTCACCTCCGTGCCTGCCGCACCTCCCGGGAGGCGCTTCTCCGGTGTGGTGTGATCTCTCCCCAGGGGCAGCAGTTACAAAACAGCTCTGCTTCTCTTTCAGCTTCAGCTCCTCCTCATCTTCCGGGCCACCCCTGGCTCCGTGCCCCCTGCCGGGGTCGCGCAGAGCTTCTGGGAGCAGCAACAGTGTGAGCAGGCAGAGGAGAAAAGGCGAGGAGCCCAGTCTTTGGGGTGGGAGCATCCCCGCTGCTCCTCAGGACGCGCGTGGAGCATGGGTTGGCAGCAGTGCCCAGCACGCTCAGCTCAAAGGCTCCCTGCAGCCCTCCTTCCCAAGAGCATCCGGCTGCCGTCACTTGCCACTTAGGTGGCAAGCGCACAGTCCCTGGACATCCTCTGTCCCTTGACTCGTTGCTCTGAAAGCTCATTCCCCCCCTCAGCTGCTGAACCAGTTTGGGTGTCTACGTGTGCGTGGAGTGAACTGGACCAGGGGGCTTGTCCGTGCCGGAGGGCGCTTCTCTCCTTTTGCGGGGAACTCTCTCAGGCGGATCAGTCAGGATGAGGGTGGGAACCCAGGACCTCCTGGACCCTCATGTCGGTCTCCCCATGCCATGTGCACACCGGCGCTCCCAGAGATGCCTCAGTCCCGTAGCACAGAACCTGCCTCTCCTGGCCAAGCCCTGTGATCACCCTTCCATCTGGGACAGCATTGTCTCCTTGGAGCTGCGCCCACCGGTCTGCGCCAGCAACACCCTAAAGCCACCGGAGCACAGGAGTCGCACACCGTACTGACAAGCGTCAGGGTGAGGTGGTTTGTGCCGGCGGTCTCAGGGCAGGCTCCCTCCCTCTGCAGACTCTGCTGTTACCCTTTTTCTCCCCGCCACCAACACCAACACCAATACCAACACTAATACCAACACCAACACCAATACCAACACCAACACCAATACCAACACTAATACCAATACCAACACTAATACCAACACCAACACCAATACCAACACCAACACCAGTACCAACACTAATACCAATACCAACACCAATACCAATGCCAACACCAATATCAATACCAATGCCAATACCAACACTAATACCAACACCAATACCAGTACCAATACCAGTACCAACACCAACACCACGCTGTGTTCCTCCAGCAGCTCCTCTCCACCGCCCAGCCCCTGCTCCCCTCCCAGCCCGGCTGGAGCTGCCTGCTGGCTCCCTGACCATCCATCCATGCCCACCCCATTCCCTGTAACGGAGCGGGGACAACCATTGCGGCACCGTGCAGAGAAACAGGGACACTCCCGACAGAAGGAGACACCAATGTCACCAGATGTGCCTGGGAGAGACAGCCCAGCCCTCCTGCCTGGGACCAGAGAACCACAGGCAGCGCTTTGTCATTCAGCTCAGGCTGAACCCGTCACATCCAAATTGCCCGATGCCCAGGGGAGGTCCAGACCCGCAGTTTAAGTCCAGCCTCTCCTCTAGCTGAACCCTCTCATGGGTGAACCACCTTTAGGGTGAAATACCCTCGTGCTTGCTTGCACCTCTGGGCACCGTTTTACCCGCCTGAGCTGTTCTCCAAGCGCGATCGGAGCCATTCCTGGCATGTCCCCACTCCCGCTGGCACCGCTGAGCTGGCAGGGCTGGTGATACGGGCTGCTCCTCTGCCTGCTCGCTGTCAGCAGCACGGCCAGCTCAGTGCTGATGGTGACAGCAGCGGGGACCAAGAAGGGCATGATGTAATTTTCAGATCCGTCGGGAAGTTTTCAGCAGCGACGGCTGGAAAAAAACAGCATTTTCCTGTGAAAAGGGGCACATTTGCTCTGGTTTCAATGAGAAAGAAATAAATAGAAAGCCTGGTAGTGACTGTCCTTAATTGATTAGTCATTTCTGCAGATGATAATTGCACATCAAAAGACTGAGATCCTACTGTTTCATGCAAATGTCCTTACGAATAACAGCAAGGCAGAGGGGAAGTGGAGACAGGAAATAAATCCTTTAGATGCTACCCAGGAGAATTTGGAGTTTGAGTTTCACTTCAGGAAAACAATTTTGCCCTGAACATGCCTGGAAGAAATATCCTCACCCTCAGCCGCTTCCCAGGAGCGTGGCGAGGGAGGATGCCACGGGAGCGCCGGGGTGAGGAGCTCCCCAGCCAGGGCAAAGCATCTCTTCTTCGGACAACGGTGGAGAACTTGAGAATGCAGTTGGCTGCAGAGCCACGGGCTGAGATGTTGCTGGTCAGGCTTGTGGGGGTATGGTAGGACCCCAGGAAGACCAGCAGCCCCACAGCTTGGTGCATCGGCGCCCAGTAGCTGCCGAGGACAAAGTCTGGGGAAGGAGTGAAAGAGCATGTCAGCAACTGGACCAAAATTGGAAGATGGACCCTGCTGCTTTTTGTGCATCATCCCCAGTTTACCATCCTTTCTGCACATTGCAATTTTCTGTGCTCTCTGACGCGTGTCCGGGGTGTCCAGCCTGACTCCTGATCCCCAGACCGCGACGTCTGGGCCACCGGTTGAACCACCAGCTCCTGGGTTCACTTGAGAATCTCCATGCTCATTTAATTATTTCAGCGAAGCTGCTAGCCCCAGTGTCTGGCAGAAGAGGCTTGTGAGCATGACTCAGTCAGCCTCCAAAAGCAGCAACAAAAAACAAGAATCTGCTGTGAGCTGCATCTTGATTTTTAAGCCAATCTCGTGATGTTTTGCAGGGCCAAGGCATGGGTCTGTAATAGCAGGAGAGCGCCATAAAACGCAGGCATTTCTGGGTGCTTAGAAGCAAGCTGTCCATTTTGCAAAAGGACCCTGGCACATGGTTGTCACTGGGGTCCTGGGGACCCTCTTGCCTGTAGGGAATGAGGCTCCCCTGCATCCCCAGGGCTGCAGCCGCCGCCTGGGGGAACCTTCTGCAGGTGTCGGTTCTTGTTTGGGCTGTTTCAAAGGCTCCCAGCTCCCAGCCCTGGTCCAGGTGAGTCCCAGACCTACGGTCCCTCTAGGACCCTATTTCCCAAAATTTACCGAGCAGCTCTGAACAGTGGCGGGCAAGGCAGACCCGGGGGGCGACATCAGACTGTGCTCTCCTCTCTGTCCAGACCAGAGCAGCGTCAGCTTCTTCAGGACAGAGCAGTGGTCAGAGGTCTGCAGACCAATACGTTGCCCTCAGCCCTACGCAGAGGATGGCCATGGCCGAGCGAGGAACTGCTTGTGGATGTGGAGAAGCTATTCCACAAATCCCTTTAGCCAAAACTCCTGCTCCATGGTCCCCACAGCTTGTGGTGACAGGTTAGATTTGACCTTCCGCCTGGTCCTATCCAGCTCTGCATGCCCAGGTTCCTACCCGCACATCACCTTCAGTGCGAGTTAAAAACCAGCCAGCATTTAATTATTCCTTCGTCTCCTCATCACCGTCACTGATGAAGTCACTGACGAAACAGCGCTTTGGGTCCTCAGGGTAGGCTGAATTCCCCTGCTGACCCGCCGAAACCGCCACAGCAGCCAGGTCCAGATCCGTTCCCTTCGGATGTCTCCTGCGTGGAGGGCTGTCGAGAGCTCCTTCCCCCTTCGCAGCCGGCGAAGAGAAATAGGCACTTTCAGGGCATGAGTCATCTGACCTATTTAGCCATCTCAGGAAGAGATGAATGAGTCCTTAAGAGGGCTCGTTTCTCTCCACTGTCTAGACAGCCAACATCTCGACTGCAAACACCTACCCGTGCTCTCCTGGAGCACGCCAGGCATCCTTCCCGGTTGGCGAGGGATACTGGCTTCTTGAGGGTTTCCAGCACAGGCAGAGGGTTGGATCACACCCGGACGTCCTCAGAGGGATTGGAGCTTGGCCTAACTGTGCTTCCTCTGAAGGCAAGGGAAGATTTCAACACCAAAAGGGTGGAAATCCACTTCTGGAAGACCTTCTCTGCCTCTAAGGGAGGGTTTCATGGAGCTGAGCTTGCACTGGCCATGCTGGTCCTAGGACAGCACGGCACAGGCCGTGTCAGCTCTGAACCTCTGGCCGTATCAGCCAAGAAAAAGTGGTGTATTGTTCTAGGCTAAACCAGTGAGAGTGACTCGACCATCCGGGCGGTACAGTAACGTGACTGTGACCTGGTGCTGCCACCAGTTCAGCTGGGACCCTCTGCTCGACGGGGTGCGCCATGGTGGGCTTGAGCCGGTGGAGTCTCGGCTTGGTCTTCAGATGGATGCAAAACAGAAAAGATTGTGCAGTTTAGAGAATCGCCTTAATCTTAAGAGAAAGCCCAGTTGCTGACACTTTTTGTGTTTCCTGTGGCATCACAACGACAGAGAAGAAGGAAAATGCCCAAGCAAGCAATTGCCATCTGTTTGAGACCGTCGTGGTCTGTAGGCCACCTACCTGTGCCTCTCTGCTGATCTCGCATTACAGTTCGGCTCCTGAGCTCTCCTGCAGCTTTCCTCTGGAGGACCACAGCTGATAAAGAGCCGTGGATGCCGGTAAGATTCGGTGGCATGACCTGATGAGGACAGGGAAGGCTTGGGAAGGCGGTACGAACTAAAAAGGCTCTAACACAGTTAAAAGAAGGCTGTGCATCTAGGGGTGAAACTGGTTGGCCGTCTGCAAGAAAGACAGACTTTGGCACTGAAAAGAGCCAATGGTGACAAATGGCCTAAAGTCATCTTTTGTTTTAAAAAAGCAGGGGAAGAGTGAGTCAGAGCAGGGGCTGGTCTCACATCTGCACTCCACAACCCTGAGGCAGATCCTGACCGCCGTGGCTGAGGCATTGCAACCTCTTTTGGAAAGCGTGCTCTGATAGCAGCGAGGTGCAAACGGGACTCCAAAAGCGGTAAAACAGCCTGAGAATGGGCTTCATGGTGAGAGACACGGAGAGTGCAAGTTTCTAATTAAGCACAAAGGTTGCGAGGGCTCTTGAGCACAGGTCTAGCCCAGCAAAACCACCCTACGAAAGGACTCTTGCAGCCAGAGGAAGCTCAGCCAGACCAAGGGCTAGAAGCCGAAGCCAACAAATTCAAATGGGAGTAAGGAAGGTGGCACTAAGCATGGGATGCATTAGCCACCGAATCTGTGTGAAAGGACTTCATGCTCTGGAAGTGCTTGAATAAAGATCCACCATCTTTGTGAGAGAAGAGCTTTAGGTGAGCAGGACGCCCTCGAGCCAAGAAGTTGTTACTGGGCTCTCTCTACACGCAGAAGTGCGTGCAATGCTGGTCTGTAATATGCATGGAGAGATCAGAGGCACCAGCCTGACCCAGCACTTCTGTGGCACAGAATTGTGCTTTTGGGGCTAAACGCATCACCGAGTTGCCTTCTGCAGCTGGTGGGACGAGACAGCCGTGCCCACACTGCAGCTCCTCCCGCAGAAGATGTCCGTTGCCCTGTGTCATCACCCCATCTCTTCAGGCAGTAGAAGAGGCTTTAGGAACATGTTGGAATCTCTGTGGAGTGACTGAAATCTCCCAAATCTCAGGGATTTCCTACCTGTCCCTCCCCATTTGCTCCTGCCCTTTGCTCCAGGAGCCCACCCTTCCTCAAGGATCTGGGACAGTCGAAGCAAGGAGGTACGCACTGAGATTTCTGAGGTTTTTCTTTAAGCATCAGAACGGGGCTACCAGAGGAGATCTCATGGAGTTGAAAACGATCCCCCCAACACTCAGTCCGTGCCAGCACAAGCCCAGCCACCCAGCACCCTGCAGCCAGCACGAGTCCTGCCGAGGCAGGAGTCTGAGTCATGCCCCGGCCATCAGGAAGACAAGAATGAGACACGTTCAAAATTAATATATATTTTTATTGAATAATTGCTCTAAGTGGGCTTGTGAAGCCACCCATAGAATTACTTCTTTCATCTCAGCAGTGGTTCAGTAACAGTTATTAGCTTTGCAAGAGAAGAAAACCAAACAGAAGAGGGTGCATTAAAATAAATAGGTTATTTTTTTTTTCTTATCTTTAAAATAAACTTTTCAAATAAATACTTTGGTTGGGTTTTTTTTTTTTATTTTATTTTCCCTTAAAAGGTACAAGAGTATTGTCAAAAAACAGCCATCAGGTTATAAACATATATTATACCTTATAGAAAGGAACCCAAATAAAGACAGCCGGGGGAGGGATCTCTTTATACACTGTACAGAACGCCTTTGTACCAGTTAAACGGGGAATTAGAGGCTTCGGTTCTTGGTACGAGACTCTCCTTTGAAGCCAAGGGTGATCCGTCTTCTAAGGAGAACTTTGTGCTGAGGACACCCGGGGAGGCAGGAGGCTGCGCAGCCGCTGCCGGTCCGCAGAGCATCGCCAAGGCCTGAGGACGCCGCTGGGGAAGGGGGCACAGGGGAGAGGGAGGGGAAGGGGAGAGGGGCTCCGCGGGGGCAGAGCGGCAGCGCGGGCAAGGCGGGGACCAGCCGTACCGGCTCCAGGATGACCACACGCCTCTCGGCTGATGCTGCCATGGGGACAGAGGGTGTGAGAAACCTCCTCTCCCAATGCCCAGGCCAGGCTGGGCTTGGTCCTGCTCACGTTGAAGCCCTTTGGGGTGGTGCAGGAAGGCACAGCACGAGGGAGACCCAGCAAGAGACCTCGCACTGCTTCACTCTGCCCCATGGAGGTGTGCAATCTCTTCCCATCCATCCGTCCATCCGTCCATCCGTCCATCCATCCATCCATCCATCCAATGCCCCTCCTGCCTGCAGTCTCCCTACAAGGGGACCTCGGCCTCCCTGGCTTATCGCCTGCGGGGGTTCTTCTGCGAGATGACCCCAAGCAGGACAACAGGTAGATCCCACCTGCACAAGCACCCTGCGCTCTGGGGGAGCTGGCAAGAGATCCCAGTGCTCGCTGAGGAATACCCCGAAGCAGGCTGAGCCCAAAGGGATCACAGCTCCGGTTTGGCCCACATGGACCAGACGCCGACCAGAAGCCTCCAGCTGCTGCAAGCATCCCACAGGTCTGGGCTCCACAGGCTCCTTGAAGGAGACAAGCCTGAGCTGGGTCCTATTAAAGACCAAGAATGGGCTTTGGGGTGAGGGTACATCCCTTCTCTACTTTCCTCACACGCTGATCACAAAAACCTTCCAATATCTGGAGACCTCCCAGCTCTCTCCAGCCTCAGAAGACCCAAGGGCCAGCGGCAGAGAGCAAAGCCGGTGCCAGACACAGCAAGTTTGGGGCACGGCGTGCTCCTTCCCTGGGCAGCCCAGTTGTGCAAGCCTTGCAGCAGCTCCGCTCGCCCCTCCGCCCCTCCCTCTTTATTGCACTAAAGCAGCCGTTCGTAAACCGTTATTCTGTGCTTTGGCATCTTTTGGACGATGACACTTGCCCACCAGCCTTTGGGTTCACACACAGGGATGGGGAAGAGTGAACTCAATGGGATTTTATGGGAATCTGAGAGTAGAGTCCCCAAAAGCTTCGCTCCTATTTTTTGAGGTACTCGACTGGCACCAATGTTTCTCAGGGACGGGTGGACAGCAGCCCAAGGACCACTTCTGCCCCTCCACCAGGAGGGCTGGGGAGCTGGGATGGGAGGGAGACTCCACCTTGGTCGCCAGTGACCCCTCCTCACAGGTGCTGGGACTGGTCTCACGTTTGCCAGTAGGGAAGGAGGGGAGCGGGACCAAGGGAAGCCTTGGAGAAAGCAAGCACCAGCAGGAGCTCTTGCGTGCACGGAGCTTTGGAGGTCTGGGTGGAAGAGGAGGCTCCTGCATGTGGAGCAGAGCAGGGGGAGCTCAGGTCCTGCTCAGTAGCTCCAGCCTCCTGCTCCTTTGGCACCTGAGTCTCTGTTTCCCTGTCGGAATCTGCCCTACAGCCCTGCACCTTTCCTGGCAAAGGAGCCCACAGCCGGTAGAGACACACAACCCAGAGAAATGTTCCCTCGCAAAGCGGATCCATCCTTGTCAGATCACAGGGGCGCGGGGAAAACAGAGGACTCAACACGTGACTCTCCCAAAAGAAAACCAAAAAAGACACGTCAGGACAGAGAGAAACCCAAACTGCCAGGGCAAGCAGCAGCAAACAAACATCTGGAGCAGATGTTATCTGACTCATTACAGGGTGGGGCAGGAAAGGGGCTCACAACCCCAACCAAAATTGGAGTCCTCTCTGCAGGGAAACCAAACTATCTGGCAGGCAGAGATGGGGAGGGAGCAGGATGGATCTGGTCTGAAGATGTTAGAAAAAGCTCAGGAAAAAAACATGATCAGAGGCTACCCACAGCCCTCCTGACACCAGCTGAGCTCGGCGAACCAGAGCTGCCCTCCTTGGAGAGTTTTGGCAAATCCCAACCTGTCCTTTCCGCTGAGAGCGAGGAATGGGAGCTCACTGAGCCCCCCCTAGATAGAATGGGAAGCAACAACCCCACATGAAGCCACCTACCCCTACGAGCCGGGTAGGGGCCAACAGCTCTCGACTCCTCTAGCCCATGCAACTGCAAGAGCTGGACGTAGCTTTGTATTTTGCCCTCAACACGGTCAAAGCAAAGCCCTGCGCTGGTCTGACAGCCCTCCATGCCCACCTGGGGCTCTCCTCCTCTCCAAATCCTTCCTAATGTGTCCCCTATTTCATAAAATACATCTCACGGCTTTGCCGTTTCTTGGAGATGAGACATTCGGGAGACCTGGCCGGACTCCTCAGCCCTGCACCCAGGCTGTGGCACGATTCCCTGGTAGAAATGGGACTTCCGCACTGACCCAGAAAAATCCCATTAGGTAGAAGGCTACTGGCAGGCGGCCTGGCTTCCTACCAATTTCTGAAGGTAAATATGCTGCAAGAGTAGCGCGGGGCTCCTCCTGGCCCAGCCAGTGCCAAGCAAAACTGGCTCCGGGGAGCTGGTATGTGGACAGCCATCTTCTCATCCTACAGCTCCAGCACCTGGGGGAGGTCACCCCGTGCTTGCATGACTTCGGAGGCCGTGAAAATGATGAAGCTTCACATGTTGAGTCATTCCACCATCAGGAGAGGAAGCAATGAATTGCAGAGATACAGAGGTGGTAACTAAATTTACAAGTGGGATCCATTTAAAAAGGAGGAGAGAAAAAAAAAAAAATCAAAGTAGAGCAAGTTGGAAAATTCTGTTCATTAGTTTTCTTCAAAAAGTTTCAATGAACTATTTCACATTCTCATTCAAGTGAGACAGTTCCTCCTATCATCAGTGAAAGAGGGACCTTTTTTCCCTAAAAAAGTTTTACATTTTTTAGGAAGAAGGAGTTTAATCAGCACCAATAGAAAAGGGAACCGAGCGTTCAAAAGGAAGGGTGCCTCTTGGTGGAAGCCTCTCCCCCAAACGTCGCTTGGAAGAAGGTAGCCAAGCAATTACTGGCATCTGAATAAATAGGTTTTATAACTGCTGCCACAGAGACACGGACTGGTCTTACGGGGGCGCACGCACCCACAGGGCATCCTCTGAGAAGGTCATTGCCTTGAAACCCAAACGACTTCAGAGTCCAGGGCTGACCTCAAGACGTGAAAACTGCACAGACGTGGCCCTCTCCCTTCTTAATGCCAGGAGACCGTCACCATAACCCAGGGCACGGTCCCGAATTCCCCACAGCGTATGGAAGTGGGATTGCCATCTTTGGCCAGAGGGAGCATCTTTCAACATCCCCCCTCAGGCTCTGGGTGAAATCAGGGCGAGGGTCCCGGTCCCGTCTGCAGCACGTCCCAGGCACAAACTTCACACCGGGGATGGGATCCATCTCCCCTTCCACAGGGAACGGCGAGTTCAATGTTTGGGTCCCATTCGGGTCAAGGGAGACAGGCAGTGCCAGAACATAATTTAATGAATAATGTTTTTGGGCGGGATGAATCACTCCCTGGAACCGCTTTTCTCTGCAACAGAGGGAGCTTGGAGCAGCCGCGATTTTTCGGTAGCAAATGTACAGAAAGAGGAATCCCATCGTGAGAGTCTGCCTCCTGCCTCACCCCACAGCCAGCACTAAATCCTACCCCCTCTCCGCAAATCCCACACCCCCCCAGCACAGCCTGTACACCTCCCTCTCCCCCTCTCCCGACTACCTAGGAACTAAAGGTCTGGGATTAGCAATAAACAGACTGGGAAATCATCTTCCAGCATGTGCAAGTGTACCAGGAAGCCAAACCTTGCATCTGGCACCGTTCACAGCAGTATCATGAATATTATTAGTAATAGACCTAGCCATCCTAACGTTATATTTATATATACAAAAATAGATCCACAGAACTCTATGCAAAGAGGCGGCCGAGGGAAGGCGACGGACGAGCCCTGGATGGCAGGGTCTCGGAGGAAGCCAAGGGACATGTTGCATATATTTTTCCAGGGGACCCATTCGCTTCCCTCTGCACTCACACACCTCGGAGGAGGGACAGGCGGGCAGAGCCGAGCACCGGGACATCATCCCGGCTCCAAACCCCCCCAACCGATGGGCTGATGTCAGCAGGGTCACAACTGAGAGCCGGCACCGCGCGCCTGCGAGCGGAGATGGGGCTGAGCCAGGACCAGGAGGAGCTCCCCAAAACTGCAGCGATGGGTTGGCCTTGTTGTCATCCCAGCAAGAAAACCAGGAAGCCGGACCCCGAGTCCGGAAACCTCCTCCTGGGCTGCAGATGCCCCAGCCCCAGGGCTTGGTTCAGACCCATCTCCAGTTTGCCGCAGGCAGCCGTTGCGGAACACCCTTCAGCAGCGCCGCAGGGTTTGCCCGGCATCGGTGTCACCCGCCGGCGGGCCAAGGGACATGAGGTGAGGACTCAGAGACAACTTCTGCAGGGAGGGAAGGTCGGGCTCCCGTCTTTCAACACCCCCTTCTGCTCTCTGCTTCCCCCCAGCCCAAAGCAGGCGCTGCAGAAGTCCCCGCTGGGGAGCCCCCGGGACGGGTGCTGACAGAAGCACAGTGCGAGTGGCAGCCGTTGACGGTTGGGTTTTGGGGTATTTTATTTAAAGTGAATTCAGTGCTGGTGGAAGGTACCAGATGGGGGCTCTCGGGGCTCGAGCGCGGAGCCGGTGCCTGTGGCATCTGCTCGGGGGTGGGATGGAGCTGGGCGGCAGCTCCCACCCCGCCGGGGTTTGCGCTCTGGAGGCAGCCCTTCACGGCACTGAGAAATGAATGGCAATTTCAAACCAGCTTCTTGTTCTCAGCCAAATCCCAGAGGGGACCTTTCCCTTGCTGCAGTCGGGCAGAAGCGAGTGGGCTGGGCTGCCTCCGATAGCTCCTTCCCCTGCCAGAAGGTTTCTAAAGCTTCCCACACCTTCCCTTCCTCTTTGAGACAGAAAAATACGATGCCACCTCATTTTGAAGCTCGCTTGCTTCTCCCAGCAGCTTCCAAGCCCAGAGGGAAGCCACTGCCACCGGTGGGACCCTGTGGCACCCCAGCCCCTTGGGGAAAGTGGACCTACGGCCACGGGAGAGGAGAGAGGCCACCCACGAAAAGTGCTGGAGAGAGAAAAAGAGAGAGAGAAGGAGGCCTGGCTCCTGCAGGAGTCCTGCACAGGGGATGCGTCGACCTGCTGCTCCTCCCCATCGGGAAGGACCACACCACGGGGCAGCAGCAGCTCCTGAGGGCAGAGTCCCAGGGACCCCCCGGGTCGCCCTTCCCCGTGGGGCACCCGCGGCTCTCTCTGCCTCTCCTGGTCCCTCACCCGCCTGTGCAAAACCGCCCTTTCCCACCAGCCTGGTGCCAGCTTGGTGCTCCCAGAGGCTGGGGGACCCCCAGTTCACCCGTCTCATTCCCGGGAGGTGATGGTGGGCAGGCGGGAGCGCTGCAGAGCGGAGGGAGCCAAAGGAGGAGGGGGACGGAGGGGAGAGGAGGAGGAGGAGGAGGAGGAAGAGGAGAAAAGCCTGCTTCTCCTCCCCGGGAGGGTCATACCGGCTTATCCAGCGTCTTGGGGAAAGGCGTGCCGCTGGAGGAGGAGATCTTTCTGCAGACCGTGTTGGTGTGGCTCTGGCAGCGGCAGCCGGGTCGTTTCAGGCCGTCATAACCCCGCTGGCAAAGTTTGAGGCACCCCAGGGTGGGAAAGTAGCAGCAGAGGCAGGGCATGAGGAGAGAGAGGAAGCTCATGGCAGCCCAGCGGGCGCAGCAGGACCCCGGCCCGCAGGAGCAGGGGTCGTCGGCGCAGGTGTCCTCGTCGTCGGTGGAGCAGTGGTAGAAGAGCCCCTTGACGCAGCAGAGACATGTCCCGTAGTCGAGGAGGCTCTCGGGGGAGCAGAGGCAGCGCTGGTTGCAGAGCCAGCAGGAGGGCAGGCTGCGGGCGGCCGTGCAGCGGGCACACTTGCAGCGCCCGCACTCCTCGCAGATGAAGAGGTGGCCGGTGTGGAGGGTGGGCTTCTCCACCGCCCCCTTCAGCGGCGACTCCTCCGCTTTCAGCTCGCCGGCCCGGGGCTGCGTCCGGATGAGGGAGTGCCCGGAGTGGGAGGGCGTGAGGCTGCTCAGGAGGCGCTGGTCGGAGGCGGTGGTGCTTTGGGAGACGGAGCTGGCGGTGCTGGAATGGCTCATGTGTTGCTGCAACGGTGGCATCTGGTGCTGTTGGCTGTGGCTGCGGTGCAGGTCCTGGAAGGTGGAAGACACCAGGCGGTCCTGGGACCACTCTTGCTTGTGTGGCGGCTGGGACAGGGATGGGTTGGAGCGGGTTTGCTGGAAGCAGACAGCCGGTCTCTCCACGTAGTTGTTGCTGGCACGGATGGAGCGGATTTGGTCGATGGACAGGACCTGCTGGAAGTCCTCAGCGGGTGGGTCCATCGTCTCGTCACAGCTGAGTTCAGCCACACTGGAAGAGAGCTGCATTTCCAGGAGCAAGGAGACCCTGTGGCATCAGGGCACATCTAAAAATCCTAGAGGATGGGGCAGGAAGACAGAGTGAACATTTGTGTCACGTTTTATAATGCAACCAGCCACCCAAACCTGGGAGCAATGACTGGCTGGAGAATTCCTAATGAAGTTATTTCCCACAACCAGACTCAAAGTGCTTCTGTGCCCGGGGACACCTAGGCTGGACATGCCCGAAGGGCAAGTGCCATAAGATCTGTCCCTTGAAACAGGGGGACACAGCATCTCCCCGTGCTTTTGAGCTTTCCGTGTCCTTCCAGAGGATGTCCCATCCCTTGCCACCAATGACGGACCCCATCTGTCCTCCCCCAGGGGAACGTGCCGGCCCTCTCTAGAGGAGGGGAAACTTGAAGCTGTGACTTATCCAGAGCCAGTGACAGAGCTGGGAACGGTATCTCCTCCGGAGCAGGAGACTCTGTTTTAGGGCTTCCCAGCACACCCCCAGCAGCCTCCCAGTGCCGTACCCTGCACGCGCCAGGCTCACAGGGACGGAGGGGATCTGAAACACATTTCATTTCAGGCAGCACCAGCAGGAAATTGCAACTGCAGAGCCACACGCTTGGCCAGGGACAGGCCAAGCCCACAGACTCCCCGAGCCCCGGCCCTTCCCACTGCAGCATCCCATTTTCCCACGCGCAGCCCAGCGCCAGCCCAGGAACCAATTCACCCCCGTCACCGACACGGAGAAGGGCGGGTTTCTCGCTAACCCCGGCACGAACGCCGGGCGAAGCAGGGACGCAGACTCCACAGCCCCGTCTTGCTCCTTGCACTGGGGCTGCCGTGCCGCCGTTTGGAGGAACCGGCACTTCCCGAGTCGGCAGCGCCGGCAGCGGCGCCTGCTCTGTCCAGAGGGAAGGTCAGGGCCATCCCAGCGCTGGGGGCTGGGGCAGGGGGGACCCCCGTGTCCCTCAACACACCACCACCCCCAGCAGGTTTGACCTCCCGGCACCAGCAGCATCACCAAAACCCCGGGCTGCCGGACCTCGCCGCTGGCGTGGGGCTGAGACCCCCGCGGGGCTGGGGCCGGGGCCGGGCGAGGAGAGGGGTCCGGCGGGCGCCGGGCTGCAGCCGAGCTGGGTCCTGGCCCTCCGGAGGGAGGGAGAGAGAAACTTCCCATTTCTGCTGCCTGCAAACCGGAGCTGCCCGGGAGCGTGCAGAGGCTGGAAGCCATTCGGTGCATGCCAGGCCGCAGCAAAGAGCTTTCCCCCAGCGCTTCCAGCCCGGATTTCAATATCGGATACGTGCTTCCCGCGCACAGCCAGCTTCCCCGAGACAAAACCCATCCTCCTCTGGCAGATGAGATGAGCCATCCCTGGGTGACACGGATACTGTCACGGTGCCCGGGCCCGCAGGAAGACTCTGTTTCACTGGGAAGGTCCCCACCGGCCCCGCAGATGGGCAGCGGGCGGGCGGCCCGGCCTTTCACATAGGTGAGGGGCCACAGGTAGAATCTGCTCATGCAGCAGAGAGAGGCAGCGGGGAGATTGATTTTCATTAGCTAGGCTGACCTTGAAGAGCGGGGAAAAGCAAAGGCAACTTACTTTGACTGTTCAAGCAAGATCTGGCCTCTCCCATCCCCCTCCCCGGAAAGAAAAGGCAACCGATCTGCTTAGATTTGGGTTTTTCCTGCGCGAGGAGCACCCCTGCCTCCCCCTCCGCGCGATCTCAAGCACCATGCTCACCCCGTCCAGGGACACGCGGCCAGTGAACGAGTCGCTCTCCCGGGACACCCGCAGTTGACTGGGACGCTGCTTCGTTCAACAGCGGTATCAAGGTGAACCGGGAGGGCACGGCTGGCCCGGGGAAGGTTTTGTGAACACGCTGCCACGATGGGAACGGGCCACCAGCGCAAAACACCCTCTCGTGAGCTGTTACTGCTGCCACTCAGCTCCTCACCTGGAGCGAGCTGGAGCCCCCCGGACCCCCGATGAGATACGCCAGGTCTCAGCCTGCAGCTGGGACCACGCAGAGGGGAGCGGAGAGCAGCCTCAGCACGTTCCCACATCCCTCGTGGCCCAGATCCCCCACCGCTGAGGGGACGATGGTGATTTACACCCGGGGAGGAGCTGCTCGCATCGGGGTGGTCGCCCCCTCCAAGCCGTGCGCTGGGATTTGGCAGTACCCGGGTGTCGGGAGTCAGCCAGCGGGATTCCCCTGAGGGTCCCGCGTGGGGCTTGAACCAAGGTGTGACCCAAAGGGAGAGACGGAGGCAGCGGAGGGTCCCACTGCCCCGAGGGAGGGAGGTGAAGAGCAGCCGAAGGGCAGCCCCAGGACAGCTGCGCCCAGTCATCCAGGCAAGACCTGGCACTCAGGGGACACAAGGGGACCCACGAGCCATGCTCAGGCAGGAGGAGATGGACAAGGGACACTGCGAGGAGGGACAGAGCCCCGGGGACAGCAGGCAGAGAGCGGAGCTGGCAATCGGGCCACGCAGTGCCTTGCAACCTGGATATTTAGGATCTGGGTCCAGGGCTTGGACACAGCATCTCGGACAAGACAGGTCCTGGGAGGATCTCCCAGTGCGGAACTGGGGTCTGGATGCTCCTGGACCTACAATCCCCGGGCACAGGGGCTAAACATGGAGCCAGGCTTGCTGGCCAGGGCAGGCAAAGGTCCCTCTGGGACCCCAGGGGACGTGAGCCAGCGGATCTGTGGGTTCTCCAGTCCAGCAGGACGGGGAGAAGAGGAACAGAATCACCGGGGATGGGACCCCATTTCTGCCCCCCTACCCCGGGGGAGTCCAGTGTTTCCCACTCGCTCCCAGCCCTCCCTGCTCCAGCCCGATCCTGGGGCTGCAACCAGTCCGTATCCCAGCCCTTACTGGTCCGACCATCCCCAAGGCACCGCTGCACCCCTCCCCGCCTACCTGCCTGGCTGGGGGGAATCGGGGCAGCGTGTCCCCAGCCTCCTCCTCCTCCTCACACCCTGCCTTTGAGGCCGGCACGCCAGCCCCGGAAACCGGGAGAGCTTTATGGCCACCAGCAGCCCCAAACATATAAAGTTCGTGTGATAACGGGCCAGAGGAGGCATCGTAAAAGCAAATGATTTACAGGCTGGAGGTGGCTGCAAGCCGGGGACGAGCTGCACAGGGCGCCCAGGTGGGAGAAAGGGGCTTTTCCCACGCGATCCCCTCCGGAGGGACCCCCCACCCGGTCCCAGGTGCTGTGGGGTGGCACGGGGCGGTGACAGGAGGTTGATCCCCCAGCCCTGCTCCACACGCAGCCCCCGCACGGCCCGGATCCCGGCCGCAGCCCCCGTGCGCAGCCCCGCCGCCTGCTGGCTGCCCCAGCGCTCCGTGCGATGAAGCCCACGCGTGGCTCCGACCCGGATCCGGATCAGGCCCACAGAGCCCCCAGCCCCGCTGTGTGCACAGCCCACGCGCTTCCAGGGCCACCAGGCACCACCATGGCTGCAGCCCCTTCGGCTCCAGGATGCCCCAGCTCCACTGTCCACACAACCCACGCTTGACTCTGACCCACACCGGGCCCCCAGCCCCACTGTGCACACCCCACGCGTGTCCAGGACCCCCACCCCACTGCACACACGTGCTCAGGAACCCCAGCTTCATTGCACACCACAACCTGTGCACCTCCAGGGACCCCCAGCCCCTCGGCAAGCAGCCCACACGTGTCCAAGACCCCTGTCCCCACTGCACATGTGTGTCCGGGACCCCCATCCCCACTGCACACACGTACCCAGGACCCCAGTCCCCTCGGCCAGCAGCCCACGCGTGGCCAGAACCCCCATTCCCTTGGCAGGCATTGCCCACGCATGTCCAGGACCCCCATCCCCTCGGCAAAGAGCCCACGCATGTCCAGGACCCCCGTCCTCACTACACATGTGTGTCCAGGACCCCTGTCTTCACTGCACACATGTGTCCAAGACTCTCATCCCCACTGCACACGCATGTCCTGGACCCCTGTCTTCACTGCACACGCGTGTTCAGGACCCCTGCCTTCACTGCACATGCATACCCAAGACCCCTGTCCCCTGGGCAAGCAGCTCACATGTGTCCAGGACCCCTATCCCCACTGCACACGCATGTCCAGGACCCCTGTCTTCGCTGCACACACGTACCCAGGACCCCCATCCCCACTGCATACGTGTGTCTGGCACCCCCATCCCCTCGGCAAAGAGCCCACACATGTCCAGGACCCCTGTCCCCACCGCACACGCGTGTCCGGGACCCCCATCCCCACTGCACATACGTGTCCGGGACCCCCATCTGCACCGCACACACGTGTCCGGGACCCCCATCCCCACCGCACACACGTCCCCGGGACCCCCATCCCCACCGCACACACGTGTCCGGGA